>CP139506.1:381370466-381622835 GCA_021014915.2 Artemisia tridentata subsp. tridentata
TTTTAAATTATCATTTTATGAAAGTTCAGGGGTATAAACTGTCAATACTTGAAACTATAAGGGTAAAAAGTGTAACATTTTATATATTGTTTCGGGAATATGTTTTAATACTTTAAATGGCTCGGGTTTACTTTATAAAACATGTATATATGTAATAGTTATACATCGAGAACGGATTTATATAAAACTTGTATATATGAAATAGATATACATATATCTTTAACGAGCGAACAAACGAAAACATATACGATAACGATACCTTATACCTAAAGACAAGTTATATAGTATATAACTTTGTTCTTGAACTTTAAGCATTTTACCATGCAAGCCACCTCTGCCATAAAACCATTTTGTCATCCGACATTGTTTCAAATCACTGTTCACAATAAGTCAAACTTATCTTAGACTTCCATATTATTCAGGTTATCATTTGGAGCCATTCTTATTCTGCGATAACGTTACTTTACTCTGTCTACCATTCCGCTAAGGTGAGTCATAGCCCCTACTTTTACTTGTTTTATAATTGTTTTATAAACATTTTGGGGGAGATACATGCTCAACTACTATTTTTACATTTACAAGCATTCGTTAACTATTTACATATGACTATGAGTTCTATAGCCCCCACTCCTTTTACCTGTTTTAAATTGCTTTCGGGGGAAATTACATGCTTATATTTCATATAAACTTAACTAGTTACACATTTTATATCTCATGGGAGAGATATCTGCTATAAACATGATTACAAGTGATTTTCAACTGTGTGCTATACTCGATTTACTATTGCCTAAGTTAACTGTTATTGCCAAAAGTCCCCCGATCATGAACCTTAATCACTTGCAGGGTGAACGTAAATAACTGTGGATAGATCTATTAGGGACTGACAATCCCCGTTTGGTTTGCTAGAGGAAAGCCACCAAACGCACTTTATTTGATGTCATAGGTTATCGGCAAATACCTATCTTGGGGGCCTGTTTACTTTTCGTCATATTATTTATATGATTGGCTGTTAATCGTTGCGTGTCATGAGACTTAGGGCAATAGAACGGTGGTACTGTGGTCATGACACAGTACTACAATGACTGATGTTATGGGCGTATAATGACGTAGCCCACTGTTTTATCAAATGACGAACTTGTGTTCACTATATAGCAGAAAATCACTATTACTTGACAAATCATAACTATTTTGGTGTTGACCCAGTTAGGGCAAACCAACGAACTATTTTGGTGTTGACCCAGTTAGGGCAAACCAACAAACTATTTTGGTGTTGACCCAGTTAGGGCAAACCAACGAACTATTTTGGTGTTGACCCGGTTAGGGCAAACCAACGAATTATTTTTGGGTTGACCCTGTTAGGGCAATCACCCAACTTTCGATTTTGATAATCAACTGTTTTGACTATAAACACTATGGATTTACTCATACTTTGATTTAGATAATCAACTGTTTATTTATAACTACTATGGACTCACAAACTCTTTGATTTTGGAAATCAACATTCAACTTATAAACTCTATGAACTCACCAACCTTTGTGTTGACGCTTTTAGCATGTGTTTATCTCAGGTCCATAATGAGCAAGGATGGCACGGAGGAGCACGGATACTTATGAAGGCTATAAATTTTACTATCATTCGAAAACTTATTTATTTAACTTTGAAAGCAACGGGACCTCATTTTGTAAAACTCTGGTATTTATAAAATTCGAATGATAAATCTTTTAAAATGACTAAAATGACAATCATTTTCTACTATTAAGCTCTGTGCTATGAAGTAACACCCAATCTAAATTCCGCTGCACTTTTTGAAAATTGGGGGTGTTACAGATTGGTATCAGAGCCTCGGTTATAGCAAAACGGGTCTAATGAGATCCGAACTATAACTACTTTTTACAAACAAAACATTTTATAGCCTTACGCTCTCCGTGCCTTCCATCCGCCAGACGATTATGTGACTTCTAGATAGTTTATGCTACACCAACACTCATATATATATACACTTGACACTCTTTCGATCACTTTAACACAGAGAGTTATAATAACTAAACCGAACATCATATGAGTCGATTAGTCCGAGCATTGCATTGTTACTCCTAAATTATACATAGCCTAGCTACCTATGTCTAATTCAGGAAGAACCATGCAATGAAGGGAGTAATAGTCTCACATGAGTAAGCAATTCCATAATCAAGCCAAATTTTCCAAAGCCCTCCTTCAAACCGATTTAGCCTAATCGCATGACAGTTCTTGTCTGATGAGTTGTGGGATTAAGTAAAAATCGGTTACCTAAAGGTCTTTTGAGGGTTAGGCTCGAGATTGGGAAAGTTTGCCCTATCAGATCTAACCACGAGAACGTACGTATGTAGAACAAACCAGCTGAAGTTCAGCAACTTTCTCTACATACATCGAATTCTCATCCGAATATCTCTTTGTAAGAATCTGTATCAACAAAACTCTTTTGTTTAACGGGTAGGTTACCCGCACAGATTCTTGTAATTGGAAACCTTGTGAAATTTCTAAACATGAAAGGATAATGATCTTCATTCAAAAGAAATTTTTCCAAGTTATGTTGACTGTGGAAATAATAAATTTCACATGAGATTTCAATGGTTCCATCCACTATTAAGACATTGTGAGCTGCACAATGGTCTTATTTGTTCCCCGGACATTGTGAATTTCACGATGGTCTCTCTGAATTCCCAGACATTGTATGTGATTACGATGGTCTCAAAACTATTTCATAACCTTATAACAAACCATTTTAGGGATATCACAAACTCTAGTGATATTTATCAAACACCGTAAATGAAACAGTAAACTCATTTAATTTCCAAGACATTGTGAGTTACACGATGATCTCTTTATCATTTTCTCAAGCCTTGTTAATTGCACAATAACCTAATTTACTTCCCCAGACATTGCAAGCGATGCAATGGTCTTTATTTCCTTCTCCGACACTATGAGTGATATAGTGATCTCCGAACTTTTCACGACCTTACGTTATGCTGTTTTATCTGAAATCCATCAAAAATCTGTAAACTTCCCAAATGGAAATACAAGATATGGGATTGATAAGGAACAAACAGATTCATCATCTACAAAAGCTTGGATCCAAATTATGTGTTGTCACTTAAAACTTTATTTAACAAGTTTTTCTTTACAAAAGCTGATGTTCAGCAACTTTCTCTTCATTCATCATGTTCTCACCCGAAACTCTCATAGTTAAAAATCTGAAATTGACAAACTCTCTTGTTTAACGGGTAGGTTGCCCGCGCAGATTATGATTCTTCACGAAACAAGAAGTTGTGAACCATGGTTACTTTCACAACATGGTAAGATAACAATCTTCATCCAAAATGAACTTTTCTTTTCAAGACAAGTTGATTGTGGGAATAGTGATGTTCACAAGTACAACGATAAAAATTCATCTTCTACGTAATCATATGGCTCCAACACTTGAAATCTTGAAATCGTGCTTGCATTTCCAACATCACGTATAGAGTGTTGCGCAACAGACAATTTCATAACAACCTACCACTCTGGAATCTTTATTCCAATAACTACCACTCATTTTTACTGAGTTATTACAATAAAAGTCTTCCGACAACTACCTTAGCTTGGAATCCCGGGACGGGATTCAGTTTAACGGGTAGGTACTGTAATACCTCGTAAATTTCCTTGTCATTTGTAAGTGATTAACGAAGAGTAATCTATCATCACGATTTAAATTAACCATTTTTACGGGCTAAATTTTCGCTTTTATTCAAACAATTAACATTTCTAAGCTTACGTATCGACACTTTATTGAACGCATTTATTAATTTATCGAGCTTACGAAAATTAAACTAAACACCCTCTCATAATGCAACGGGCCTCAGCCCATTATTTAAAACAACCAAACGGACCCCTATAAATCTTTGGGCCTCACCTGTTGGCAAAACCCAACACCACAAGCCCATAACCCTTATTGATATATTTTTCCCTTCTTTCCCTTGTTGCACCAACCGACAAACCGAAATGCGTTTTATATTTTCTCCTCATCTCTGCCTTGTAATGCGCCTGAACCAAAACGCATCCTAGCTAGTGAACCCAACAAACACTCACGATCACTTTCTTTTGTGTCACATGAACAACAAACGGACCTTTGAACTAGACCAAAACGCACCCTAGCGAGTTAAGGTAACAAACACCCTTGGCTACTTTTCTTTGGTGTCACACGTACAGCAAATACACCCTTAGCCCATTTTATATTTTCTTACTCCTTTCTGTTCAGCTACAAAACTCAACCGCACCCTTTTCTTTATCCCATCAAAATGCTAGACAAAGAAGGTCAAAACAAGAAGTTATGATAACTTCTTACACAACTTATGACACACTCCTAGACCCTTGACATTTGTTGTAATCGATCACATGCAAATACAAACCGGACCCTCTTATTCTTTTGGCACTAACTGTTAACAAACAAGGAAACAAGACCAGGGACCATGTTACATTCTTACACACTATGACACACTTCACATTACCACACTTCACCCCATGCATACTTAATTCACACGTAAATCGACCCTTTTGTGCTTTGATGATTTTCGAACACAAACAAAATCACAAAACCAAGTTCTATACATTTTTGTTTTCTTCCTTTTTGGTCGACTAGCAAACAAGAACAATAACCAGGTGACACTCTTACAAAACCCTCTTACACACTCAAGTGCACATGGATAATTCTTACACTCTTGAATTGCCTTGTACGCCACCTCCTTCATCATTTCATTCACCTGAACACTCCAAACTTGGCCTTTTCCTCTTCTTTACTAGCGCTGGCAAGTAACTACAAAAACCACCCCAAGCGTTTCCCAATCACGAAATAGCCAGGTTCATGATGTTCTTGACCACTTGAGTGCACAAACGAACCAAGCAAGGATTCTTATGTTGGAATATGTGAACTATTAAAATCATAAACACATAAAACATCACAAAGCACGCAGCGGAAGATCTAATGAACATGTAATTAATTAACTTAAATAAATACGTACCTTAATCGCGTAATCAATCAAGAACAACAAGAACCCTAATTTGGGTTATGTGAATGTCGAACCAAACAAGGAAAAACAACCAAGAATCACAAGCTAAAATTGAGCTTGTCACTCGTTCTTGTACACACGCGATAGTAGCGTTCCAATGGGAAAGCTAGGTTCAAGATCACTAACAAACCAAATACTTTATTGCTATTAGCTCAAGCCGAATTCCCTAGTGGGAATAAAAGAGTCGACTAGCACAAGCAAGAGGAGAAGAGAAGAGAAATTTGGCCTTGGAGTTAGGGATACAAGATTAGGTGAAAACTAAAACACATAGGGATGTATTTATAGTGTTTCTTTGCTTGTTCCCTACTCCAGTCGATCGGCACATACAACCCTAAAGGGTTTTCAGCCGACTTCCTCCCTTCATGGGAATTCTAGATCCTTCTTTCTCCTTTTTGCACAATTAGTCCTTTAACGGTCGTTATCTACTAACACCGTTAAGTACTAACCGTCGTTAAGTATGTTAGTGAAATGAATAAATAAATATAAATATAAAATGTATATTTAATTATTCAAACCAATGGAACTCTCACGTATTGTGTGCAATCCCGAGTCTCGGGTTCGAAACCGGACATACAAATATTAATATCATTATACACAAAACTAACAGCTCCCACTTGGATAATGATTAATATTGTAATGACATGGGCTAGTCTAGCTTTAACAGATCCCAATGCCCCCAGCTCGATCCGAGTTGTGGTTCTCCTGGAAAAAACCACGTGATGATTTAATCATCATACTTATCCTTTTGTTACTAATACCGCGTTAATTTGGATATGGATCTTGTCATTCCATAATTAACAGTAGTTTCTCGTTTATACATAATTGAACAAGATTACCAAAACATCTGAACGTCTTCCAGATAGACTTTGGGCGTGCGCACGCAAACATCTTGTTAATCACACGAGTGGCCAAGCAGTATTAAACTTCAACACAAAGTTGAAGGAACAAATCCCTTATTGACTGCGAGCATAACCCTTGAACTTCGCATCATTTCTGAAAATAGCCCTTATAACTACCTTTTACGGATAGCGTTAGACTATCTTACAGAAAATGAGCTACATCCTCGGCAATTATCTGTCATCTCAAGTCAGAGGATAAATATTCATGATATACTTAATGACTATGATCCATAAAGTATAATCATGTTGTTGGGATAAGTCCTATATTCAATTTATCCAATATTGAATATCATGTGACATTGGTGTCTCAATCTTACAGTACATTCTACCAATCATCACATTTGTCTTAGTTCAATAATATTCCCATATTATTAATTGACAACGGACTATTTAGAATAAATAAATTATTCACGGATTTAAACATGCAAATATAGGACACAAATATTAATAATGATAATAAACGTTATCCGCACTTTATTTCATTAAAACAATAATTGTTTACACGTCCCTATCGAAATACCAATCCAACAGATTTACATGAAACTATCTGCTAAACGAAGACCAATACCCTGAGCATGACGATTAAATGTCTCTTTAGGTAATGCCTTCGTGAAAGGATCAGCCAGATTGTTATCTGTGTGAACTTTGAGTACTTTTATTTCACCATCATCAACTTGTTCTCGAACATAGTGAAGTTTCCTTTTAAAGTGTCTGGCGCCTTTCATAACTCCAGGTTCATTGGCGAATGTAATTGCAGCAGAGTTATCGCAATATACATTTATAGGTAATTCTATTGAAGGCATCACTCCAAGATCCTTAATGAATTTCCTTATCCAAACAGCTTCTTGTGCCGCTTCCGATGCAGCAATGTACTCAGCTTCTGTAGCAGACATGGCCGTTATGCTCTGCTTCTTACTCTTCCAGTCCACAGCTCCTCCATTTATGACAAAAACGTAACCCGTCTGAGACTTCGTATCATCTTTATCAGTCTGAAAGGACGCATCGCAGAAACCTGTAACATTCAGTTCTGCGTCTGGATTTCCCCCGAAAACAAGAAACATATCTTTAGTATTCCTTAGATACTTAAGAATGTCCTTTACAGCTTTCCAATGTTTTACTCCTGGATTCTGCTGATATCGACTGGTCATGTTTTGAGCAAATGCCACATCTGGCCTTGTGCATCTAACAGCATACATGATAGAACCAACTGCAGAAGCATATGGAACATTCTTCATGTATGCTTCCTCTCCAGGTGTAGAAGCACACATTTCACTGCTCAATTCATGTTTCACTTGCATGGGCAGATATCCTTTCTTGGAATTCTGCATATTGAATCTCTTCAATATTTTATCCATGTAAGCACTTTGACTTAAACCGATTAACCGTTTAGATCTGTCTCTATAGATCTTGATTCCAAGGATATATGCTGCTTCCCCTAAATCCTTCATGGAAAAAACAACTACCAAGATATTCCTTAACTTCATTAAGACTTGGTATGTCACTTCCCATGATTAATATGTCATCGACATAAAGAATAAGGAAAACAGTGTTACTCCCACTAACTTTGTGGTATACACATGGCTCATCGAAATTCTGAGTAAATCCAAACTTCTTGATTTCCTCATCAAATTTCTTATTCCGTTGCCTGGATGCTTGCTTCAATCCATAAATGGATCTTTGAAGTTTGCATACACGCTCAGGAAATTCTGGATTCACAAACCCCTCAGGTTGCGCCATATAGATATCTTCATCTAGGCGACCATTTAGAAAGGCGGTTTTGACATCCATTTGCCAAATCTCATAGTCATAGTAGGCAGCTATGGCTATAAGAATCCTAATAGCTCTAATGTCGGCCACAGGAGAAAAGGTCTCCTCATAGTCAACACCGTATGTTTGGGTAAAGCCTTTAGCTACCAAACGAGCCTTATAGGTGTGTACATTGCCATCCATGTCAGTCTTTTTCTTAAATAGCCACTTACACCCAACTACCTTAGCATTGGGTGGAAGGTCTACTTCAGTCCAGACTTGATTATCCTTCATGGATTGCATTTCCCCATCCATGGCAGTCTGCCATTTTTCCTTTTCAGGACTAATGATGGCAGTTCTATAGCTAGTTGGCTCATCAGTTTGATCCAATAGTATAGTTTCCTCATCATCTATGTTCAAACATAGACGCTCAGGAGCCTTTGCAGATCTTGAAGATCTACGGACGGGTACCACTTCTACTTCAGGTGGAGGACCTAAACTTTCTGGTTCCACAGGAAGTGTGTTAGTGCTTTCAGAAGGTGAAGTATCTTCATGATCATTTTCAAGATCATATGCCCTCCCACTGATTTCTTGAGATATTAGATTATCTTCAAGAAAATCACCGTACCTAGCCACGATGACCTTATTTTCAGGTGGGAAGTAAAAGTAGTAACCCTTCGTTTCCTTGGGGTATCCTACGAAGATACACTTAACAGATCTTTGTTGGAGTTTATCAGGTGAGTCACGTTTAACAAACGCCTCACAACCCCAGACCTTTAAGTAAGAAAAGTTGGGAGCTTTTCCAGTCCATACTTCATATGGAGTCTTATCAACCTTCTTAGTTGGAATCCTATTCAACACGTGAACAGCCGTTTCAAGAGCATAATCCCAAAAGGATAAGGGAAGAGTTGTAAGATTAAACATGGATCGTACCATATCTAACAAAGTACGATTTCTCCTTTCAGATACACCATTTTGTTGTGGCGTATAAGGAGAAGTGAGTTGTTGCACAATGCCACACTCACCCAGATAATCCTTAAACTCTTGGCTTAAGTATTCACCACCACGATCGGATCGAAGTGCCTTAATCTTCTTTCCGAGTTGTAATTCTACTTCATTTTTAAAGACCTTGAATGTCTCAAAGACTTCATGTTTATGTTTAAGTAAATAAACATAACCATAACGACTATAGTCATCCGTGAAGGTCAAGAAGTAGACAGCACCACGTTTAGACACATGTCTAAGTGGACCACACACATCCGTGTGTATCAATCCAAGTAGATCCGAAGCCTTCTCCATATTGCTATGGAAAGGTTTCTTTGTCATCTTTCCAGATATGCAAGATTCGCATTTATCAACTGAATCATCATTGATATTAGTTAAAAGCCCATCGTGTTGCAGCTTTTCCATGCGATTCTTGCCTATGTGGGCAAGACGGCAGTGCCATAAATAAGACGAGTCCAAGTTAGACTTGACTCTCTTATTCCCGATGCTATACATAGAATTATTTTTATTGGATACATGGTTATCCATGTCAATTTCAAACACACCATTTAATGAAATAGCATTGAAGTAAAAAACAGAATTTAGAGAAACAGAAATTCCATTATCATTAAAAGTATGCTTAAAACCCAAATCCAATAACAAAGAAACTGAAACGACACCTCTAACAATAGAAGGTGCGTAATGACAATTGTCTAAAACCAAAATTAAACCAGATGGTAAAACTAGCTCAAAAGTCCCTATGGCTTCTACTGCTGCACGTATTCCATTTCCCACGTACAAGTAGCATTCCCCATAGTTCAGCTTCTTTGCTCCTCTAAGCCCCTGCGATGTATTACAAATGTGAGTACCACATCCTGTATCATATATCCAGGCATTTTGCTTACGAGGAAAAGAAAATAATTCAACCATAAAAATACCTGAAGTGCTGGCGCCCTGCCCAGCCTTGGCATTCTTATTCTTGCGACACTCCTCAAGCAACAATGGACAGTCACGCTTCCAGTGTCCAGGAGTGTTACAGTGGTGACAAGCAGCCGCATCCTTCTTGGGATAATCCTTCTTGGGAGGAGGATTCTGCTTCTTTGGCTTTTGCTGATAGGTCACAATCTGCTTGCCCTTGTCAGCTTTGCCTTTTCCTTTCTTGTTCACATGTTTCGGTTTACCGGGCTTAGCTACTCTACCACCTTTTATTGCCATAACAGCAGGTGTAGGAGCTTTCTTTGGGAGGGACTTCTCATGCTCAATAAGCATTGCATGCAATTCAGAAAATGTCTTCCCCTTGCAATGCATGTTAAAGTTGCGCACAAAATCACCATATAATTCCTCATTGAGGGATTTGTTGATGAGGCCAACTTTAACGTCTTCCACAAACCCACAATTAAGTTCATCTAGTTGGTCTAGATAACCTTTCACTTTAAGTGCATGATCACTTACGGGTGTTGTGGCATCCTGCTTACACTTGCCCAAGTTGTCAAGTATATCATACAATTCAGCCATTGGTGATTTCTGAAACATACGTGTCAGTTCATCAATCATGTTTTTCGGGCTATAATTCTCAAACTGTTTGACCAGTTGATCATCCATCCCCGATAGCATGAGACAGGCCGCATCATTGTGCCTGTCATAGGTTTCATTGTACTTTCTAAGTATTTCATTAGAAGAGTTTGCAGGAGGAGCTTCTTGAAGAACCTCAGTAAGACATTCATAACGTTTGGCAATCCTAAGAACAAGCCTTAGATTGCGATACCAAGCGTTAAAATTCTTAGTCCCAGTCAGTTTTTCCTTTTCAAGCATCATCTTGAAACAGGAAGTCATGTTTGACGAGTTTCCGGGTTGGGCCATTTCTACAGAAAAAGTTCAAAAGTTAGTACTTTCGATAATAAATATTTCAAGAAAATTAAGCACCCATTGGTTTAAAAACCATTTAATTTTCTATGAAAACTAGGATCCTAATTGACGCCGTTTCATTACATCAGCTTTGGCTGCTAGTAATAAAAGTGCTCAAAAAGGTACGGGATCACCCAATTGCCAATGTCAAATTGCAATTCCTAGAAATCTTGGGACTTACATTTATATTGCCAACATCAGTTGCAAAATGTAAGCATGTTTCATCCCCAATTCTTTATGCCTTGCCGCCGTTCCATTACATCAGCTTTGGCTGCTAGTAATGAAAGTGCCCAATTAAGTTAACCAACTTAAGAAACTGTAAATTGACGTCGGTTTATTGCATTCAGCTTTGGCTGCTAGCAATAAAGTACTCAATTTTACCCTTAGATGACCACCCTTTGAACATCAACATTCAGCTTTGGCTGCTAGTGATGTAGGATGAAACCTTAGGTGTTTCTTTTTGTAGTTGGGTGACATATAACTTAAATTTATAGGGTAATAAAATTTTGATGTGTTAAATCAAAAAATATGTACAAAGATGTCATGCATTCATCTTTGTATCATATATATTTGCAAAACAAAACCATTTACTCATTCGTAGCTCAAATTATCAAATCTTTTAATTGAGGCGTTGAATAAATTACAACATTGCCTTAAGATGCTTCGTATTAATTGTGGTGTACTTGGTAAGTCTAAAATTGACGCACAGGCGGGCGTAGGGACGACAGCCGCCGAAGCTGGTTAAAACCGTGCCCCTCTAAGGTCACAATTTAATGCGAACCAACTAGAACCCACTTTTTAGTTTGTCAATTTTAGGTCCGCCGCTTCGACCACTTAATACAGTCGCAATCAATCAACTAAAAGAATATAATTTTCTTGCTAAAACAATTAATGTAGTAAATCTATTATTGCTAGTCTCGCCTGGGAGCAAATTACCGTGCGAAGCGAACCACTGTCGGCACATAAGACTTGGCAATAATTGAAAATACTACAAAGGTTTCATAGTTATTAGTCTTATTTATTTTTATTATGAAAAGTTACCCTCTTTTGTAGTTTTCAATCCATCATAATATAAAACACAAAAGATCAAGTAATTCACAAAATAAATAAACACATAATAACAAATATATGATCATCCACGATATCATATAGCCACATGCAAACCTTTTTCAATAAATCCTATTATTAATTCTATGTGAAATTTAAATGTATGTAACTAACAAAACTCCCATTGGTTTTCGAGCTCATTGTGCCCAATGGACCACAGCACCAAATAAATTTGGCCGCGCGTAAGTTTTAGTTAGTTAGATACCACATTGCACATAACCTTTTAATTAATATATTGAGGTCTTCCCCAATTTTAGATTTATTTAAAACATGTAGCAAATAAATTCATACAAATCGTCCCACACATCAAACCATGACAAAACATGCAAGTATTTTGTCATGGATACCATATTAACACATAATCATGCAATCCATATTAATATGTTAATATTTAGTACGTATTTAATTAATTGGTGACATCACATAGTATTCACAAATTAATCCCTAAAAATTTTTTCCATGCATAATCTAGGGTTTCTAACAAGTTTTAATTAAAACTAACATAAACCCTAACTCATTAATAGTGGATCGATCCACATATATAAAATTAGGGTTTCATAATAAAAACCCTAGAAAATTAAATGCATGTATCTAATAAAGATTCAATTTTTAGGTTTTAGTAATTAATTTACAAGTTCTAAACGAGGCTCATGATGCCACTGTTGGAATATGTGAACTATTAAAATCATAAACACATAAAACATCACAAAGCACGCAGCGGAAGATCTAATGAACATGTAATTAATTAACTTAAATAAATACGTACCTTAATCGCGTAATCAATCAAGAACAACAAGAACCCTAATTTGGGTTATGTGAATGTCGAACCAAACAAGGAAAAACAACCAAGAATCACAAGCTAAAATTGAGCTTGTCACTCGTTCTTGTACACACGCGATAGTAGCGTTCCAATGGGAAAGCTAGGTTCAAGATCACTAACAAACCAAATACTTTATTGCTATTAGCTCAAGCCGAATTCCCTAGTGGGAATAAAAGAGTCGACTAGCACAAGCAAGAGGAGAAGAGAAGAGAAATTTGGCCTTGGAGTTAGGGATACAAGATTAGGTGAAAACTAAAACACATAGGGATGTATTTATAGTGTTTCTTTGCTTGTTCCCTACTCCAGTCGATCGGCACATACAACCCTAAAGGGTTTTCAGCCGACTTCCTCCCTTCATGGGAATTCTAGATCCTTCTTTCTCCTTTTTGCACAATTAGTCCTTTAACGGTCGTTATCTACTAACACCGTTAAGTACTAACCGTCGTTAAGTATGTTAGTGAAATGAATAAATAAATATAAATATAAAATGTATATTTAATTATTCAAACCAATGGAACTCTCACGTATTGTGTGCAATCCCGAGTCTCGGGTTCGAAACCGGACATACAAATATTAATATCATTATACACAAAACTAACATCTTACACCTACATTTTGTCATGTTTCATTTGGAATGGGAAGGAACACATGCAATTGCAATCATTTGAGCAACTCATACATTCCAAGTCTTGCATGTTTCTGCATTCTCATCATTGACATTCATGCACCCAAAACTACCCCTATATAAGTCTCCTTCTTTCCACCCATACGTACACACATATACACTTCACTACTTAGTACAAAAAAATCCTTTGGTTACCATTTGAAGTGTACGAGAGAAACTAGTACGTTTCTACAGGTTTCATATATTTTGACAAGTCATCAAGCCATGACTCGATCCTTTGTTGGAACCTTATACGGGTTGCGTGATCATTCATTCGAGCTCTAATCCGTTTTTGGTTCTCCCCACCCTCGAGGTGAAGTAAGTCACCATCATTCAACTTCGCATGTATTACATTTTCTATGTCACTTTACAATCGAAATCACTCTAGCTCGCACCCTTAATTTTTGAGCTCTCGTAGTCATTTTGGTTACAAGCGTGGCACCCCAACTCTTAGCGTGGCTATGCATGAAGTAGCATAACAAGGAATAACTAATATTGTCGTATAACAAATAAATGAAAACACCCTCTATAAGCTTGTGGCTTGCTTCACAACTCATACGCACATCACAAAAGTCACTAATCAAGTTAGTAAACATGATTAAAGGTCAATGGAATGGAATACTTAATCTTTATTTCAAAACTATTCTATGTTGTTTTCTTTCTGTTACAGCGTGAACAAACAAACACCCTCCTTAATTTTTAAATTAGTTCAAGCTAAAAGCTACTTAATGAGACCTTTGAATAAGCTAAATAAACAACTAACATGTTTTATAAACGAGTCTTAAGTCTTTATAAAATCTAGAACTGGTACTTTCTGTTTTTGACACAAAACAGCCCACACGCCCCACTTGGGACCAAGATTTAACCCGCGAGCTTCGAGCTTTAAGCTGAACCACTAAGCCCTTTTAATAAGCTTCTGGGACACTTCATAATGCCCCAATAACCTAGTCAAAAAGTCTAAGTATCACGTTGTATTTCCATCTCTCTTTCTGGTTGCGAGTCACAAGAACCAAATCTCGAATCTGAAAACAACCTTTCTGTAACGAATTTAAATTCCGTTTTTCAGGCCCTTCTGGTCCGAATCAGGAAAAGTATAAAACACTAAAGTTGTCCGAAATGATGTTTTACGTCTACCGCGAGGAAACTCAGCCTGAAAATGCAACACAAAGTCTGTTTTCTATCAAAAACTTGAGTGACCTGGTTAAACCCGAAATTGCTAAAACTAGTCTCAAACACCCCACTTAGAGAACATTTTTAAGACACAAGTTAAGAGTTTTAAGCCCAGCCAAAAGACTCGTGTAATCACCACCCAGTACACTCTCAAATGTCCCACTAACCTTGTCCAAACACGTAGGAGTCGCGTTGTTATATGAGGTCTTTTTCCTGATCACGAGCCACAATACCAAACACCTCTATTTAACTTTTCGAAACATTTTCTAAACAAGAGGCCCTAAAACCCTTAAGAGACAAAATAAATAAGCTTATATTCGTAAACCAAGATAAGCCATGTCTTTTTCTAAAACTTAAAACGGATCGAAAATGAAATAAGGACTAGAAATAATATGATTTTCATGCACAAAGGTATATATTGTAATATTTTGTAAACTTTTAAGCAGAGGGACTGAAAATGTAATTTCCTGGATATTATAAGTCAAAAGGGCTGTTTTTGTCAACTGTTTAAATTATCATTTTATGAAAGTTCAGGGGTATAAACTGTCAATACTTGAAACTATAAGGGTAAAAAGTGTAACATTTTATATATTGTTTCGGGAATATGTTTTAATACTTTAAATGGCTCGGGTTTACTTTATAAAACATGTATATATGTAATAGTTATACATCGAGAACGGATTTATATAAAACTTGTATATATGAAATAGATATACATATATCGTTAACGAGCGAACAAACGAAAACATATACGATAACGATACCTTATACCTAAAGACAAGTTATATAGTATATAACTTTGTTCTTGAACTTTAAGCATTTTACCATGCAAGCCACCTCTGCCATAAAACC
Source organism: Artemisia tridentata subsp. tridentata (assembly GCA_021014915.2). Taxonomy (NCBI): domain Eukaryota; kingdom Viridiplantae; phylum Streptophyta; class Magnoliopsida; order Asterales; family Asteraceae; genus Artemisia; species Artemisia tridentata. The sequence continues at coordinate 381,385,696 of CP139506.1, forward strand.
ATTTTGTCATCCGACATTGTTTCAAATCACTGTTCGCAATAAGTCAAACTTATCTTAGACTTCCATATTATTCAGGTTATCATTTGGAGCCATTCTTATTCTGCGATAACGTTACTTTACTCTGTCTACCATTCCACTAAGGTGAGTCATAGCCCCTACTTTTACTTGTTTTATAATTGTTTTATAAACATTTTGGGGGAGATACATGCTCAACTACTATTTTTACATTTACAAGCATTCGTTAACTATTTACATATGACTGTGAGTTCCATAGCCCCCACTCCTTTTACCTGTTTTAAATTGCTTTCGGGGGAAATTACATGCTTATATTTCATATAAACTTAACTAGTTACACATTTTATATCTCATGGGAGAGATATCTGCTATAAACATGATTACAAGTGATTTTCAACTGTGTGCTATACTCGATTTACTATTGCCTAAGTTAACTGTTATTGCCAAAAGTCCCCCGATCATGAACCTTAATCACTTGCAGGGTGAACGTAAATAACTGTGGATAGATCTATTTGGGACTGACAATCCCCGTTTGGTTTGCTAGAGGAAAGCCACCGAACGCACTTTATTTGATGTCATAGGTTATCGGCAAATACCTATCTTGGGGGCCTGTTTACTTTTCGTCATATTATTTATATGATTGGCTGTTAATCGTTGCGTGTCATGAGACTTAGGGCAATAGAGCAGTAGTGCTGTGGTCATGACACGACACTACAATGACTAATGTTATGGGCGTATAATGACGTAGCCCACTGTTTTATCAAATGACGAACTTGTGTTCACTATATAGCAGAAAATCACTATTATTTGACAAATCATAACTATTTTGGTGTTGACCCAGTTAGGGCAAACCAACGAACTATTTTGGTGTTGACCCAGTTAGGGCAAACCAACAAACTATTTTGTTGTTGACCCAGTTAGGGCAAACCAACGAACTATTTTGGTGTTGACCCGGTTAGGGCAAACCAACGAATTATTTTTGGGTTGACCCTGTTAGGGCAATCACCCAACTTTCGATTTTGATAATCAACTGTTTTGACTATAAACACTATGGATTTACTCATACTTTGATTTAGATAATAAACTGTTTATTTATAACTACTATGGACTCACAAACTCTTTGATTTTGGAAATCAACATTCAACTTATAAACTCTATGAACTCACCAACCTTTGTGTTGACGCTTTTAGCATGTGTTTATCTCAGGTCCATAATGAGCAAGGATGGCACGGAGGAGCACGGATACTTATGAAGGCTATAAATTTTACTATCATTCGAAAACTTATTTATTTAACTTTGAAAGCAACGGGACCTCATTTTGTAAAACTCTGGTATTTATAAAATTCGAATGATAAATCTTTTAAAATGACTAAAATGACAATCATTTTCTACTATTAAGCTGTTGTGCTATGAAGTAACACTCAATCTAAATTCCGCTGCACTTTTTGAAAATTGGGGGTGCTACAGTATGGGTTAAAATAAAAAGTCCCTTATAATAAAAAGTGTAGGAAGGATTGTGAGGGCGACATGTGTCACCACCATGCCACATCATATGACACATCATATGACACGTGTCACCCCCACCCCACCCCACCCCCCCCTAAAAAAAAAATTTCCCCCAAAAAAAATTTTTTTTGGGCCAAATTTTTTTTTTCCCGCCAAATTTTTTACTGCATCACAGTTATAAATTTTAGTGCATTAAGGTTATAAGTTACTGCAGCATAGTTGATGCACTAAACTATTAACTATGATGCAGTAACTTATAATAAAGATACGCCAAAACTTAAAAAAGAATCGTATTTTAATTGTGATGCAGTTACATACATATGTGATGCAGAAAACTTATGATGATGCAGTTTCTTATAACTATGATGCAGTAACTTATAACCATGAATGCAGTAACCGTGATGCAGTTACATACATATGATGCAGAAAACTTAGGATGATGCAGTTTCTTATAACTATGATGCAGTAACTTTATAACCATGAATGCAGTAACCGTGATGCAGTAAACGTGATGCAGTAACTTTATAACCGTGATGCAGTAAAGTTATAACAATGATGCAGTAAAAATTTTTGGCGGGAAAAAAAAATTTGCCCAAAAAAAAATTTTTTTGGCGGGAATTTTTTTTTTTCGGCGCGGGGGGGGGGGGGGGGGGGGTGGGGGTTGACACGTGTCATATGATGTGGCATGGGGGTGACACATGTCACTCCCACAATCCTTCCTACACTTTTTATTATAAGAGACTTTTTAGAATAACCCCACCATATATATATATATATATATATATATATATATATATATATATATATATATATATATATATATATATATATATATATATATATATATATATAGGGATTTGCTAAACACAACCCTGTTGGAATATGTGAATCATAAACAATAAACACATAAACATAAACATAACGTCAAAGCATACGCAGCGGATTGGATCTACAATAACATTTAATTAATTATCTAAAAGTAAAAGATATGCGTACCTTTTGATTACTTGATATACAAGTAACCACGTGATCACCAAGAACAAGGTAAACCCTAGATTAGGGTTTAGTATAGATCGACTAATATAAAGTCGAATGGGGATAAACACAACAAGCTAAAGCAAGCTTGATCTTCGTTCTTGTACACACGTAATACTAGCGTTTCAATGGGAAAAGCTAGGTTCTAATTCACAAACGAATCCAACACTTGAGTAATAGTCAAATCGACAAACCCTAGGAGTTAGGGTTTAATATCAATCGACTAGGACTAGAGGAAGAAGAAGAGAAGTTGGAAAGCTAGGGAATTAGGGCTAGAGAATTATGAACACATGCATATGTATTTATAGTTTCTCTTGACTTGCTCCCTACTCCAAAAAATCGACCCATAACCCTTTGGGGAAGGGAGTTTTCGGCCGACCTAGGCACAAAGGAGGATTCTAGATCCTTCTTGATCCCTATTTTCATCTCTAGTCCTTGTAGTTAACAACCGTTAAATATTAACGACCATTTAAGCGTTTGTTTGTGAAATGAATAAATAAATCATAAAACTATATTTAATTATTCAAACCATTGAGACTCTTACGTATCGTGTGCAATCCCGAAGTCTCGAGTTCCAAAACCGGACATACAAATATTAATTTATATCCATAAACTCTAACAGCTCCCACTTGGATATTCATTAATATAGTAATGACATAGGTTAGTCTAGCTTAACACCCCTAATGCCCCCAGATCAAATCGAGTATGGTTTTCCTGGAAAAACCACGTGATGATTTTATCATCATACTTATCCTTTTGTTTCTAATACCGCATTAATATGGATATGGATCTTAGTCATTCCATAATTAACAATTAGTTTCTCGTTTATACATAATTGATCAAGATTACCAAAACATCTGAACGTCTTCCAGATAGACTTTGGCGGTGCGCACGCAAACATCTTGTCAACTCTACGAGTGGCCAAGCAGCATTAAACTTCAAAACAAATTTGAAGGAACAAATCCTTTATTGACTACGAGCATAACCCTTGAACTTCGCATCACCTCCGAAAATAGCCCTTATAACTACCAATTACGGATAGCGTTAGACTATCTTACAGAAAATGAGCTACATCCTCGGCAGTCACCTCATATCTCAAGTCTGAGGATAAATATTCATGATTTACTTAATGACAGTGATCCATAAAGTATAATCATGTAGTTGGGATAATGCCCTATATTCAATTTATCTAATATTGAATATCATGTGAATTTGGCATGCCCTCGCTTTAATATACTTAAGTATATTCAACCAACATCACATTTACCTTAGTTCAATAATATTCCCATATTATTGATCGACAACGGACTATTTAGAATAAATTAATTATTCATGGATTTAAACATGCAAATATAGGTCACAATATTATAAATGAAAATAAACGTTAACCACACTTTATTTCATTAAGATAAAATTGTTTACATATCCCTTATCTAAATACTAAATCCCAGATTTACATGAAACTACTAGCTAAACGAAGACCAATGCCATCAGCATGTTGAGTAAACTTTTCCTTAGGTAAAGCCTTTGTAAAAGGATCAGCCAGATTGTCATCTGTGTGAACTTTGAGTAAATTGATCTCTCCTATTTCGACTTGTTCTCGAACATAGTGATATCTCCTAGGAAAATGTCTGGCGCCCTTCATAACTCCAGGTTCATTGGCGAATGTGATTGCAGCAGAATTGTCACTATACACATTAATAGGCAATTCAATCGATGGCATCACTCCAAGATCCGAAATGAATTTCCTTATCCAAACAGCTTCCATTGCAGCTTCTGATGCAGCAATATACTCAGCTTCTGTTGCAGACATCGCTATCGTACTCTGCTTCTTGCTCTTCCAGTCTACAGCTCCTCCATTGATGACAAAGACATAACCCGTCTGAGACTTTGTATCATTTTTTACCAGTTTGAAAGGATGCATCGCAGTAACCTGTAACATCAAGCTCTGCATCTGGATTTCCCCCATACACCAAAAAAATATCTTTAGTATTCCTTAAATACTTAAGAATGTTCTTAACAGCATGCCAGTGATCTTTTCCTGGATTCTGTTGGTAACGACTGGTCAAATTTTGTGCAAACGCCACATCTGGCCTTGTGCATCTTACTGCATACATGATAGATCCTATTGCTGAAGCATATGGAACTTTCTTCATGTGTGCCACCTCTTCAGGTGTAGAAGCGCATAGTTCGCTACTTAAGTCATGTTCTACTTGCATGGGCAAATATCCCTTCTTGGAATTTTGCATATTGAATCTCTTCAATATTTTATCCATGTAAGCACTTTGGCTTAATCCAATCAACCGCTTAGATCTGTCTCTATAGATCTTGATTCCAAGGATGTAAGCTGCTTCTCCTAAATCCTTCATAGAAAAACATTTTCCCAAATAAGACTTAACTTCATTAAGACTTGGTATATGATTTCCCATGATTAATATGTCATCAACATATAGGATTAGGAAAGTAGTATTACTCCCACTAACTTTGTGGTATACACACGGCTCATCGAAATTTTGAGTAAATCCAAACTTCTTGATTTCCTCATCAAATTTCTTATTCCATTGCCTGGATGCTTGCTTTAATCCATAAATGGATCTTTGAAGCTTGCATACACGCTTAGGAAATTTTGGATTCACAAACCCCTCAGGTTGTGCCATATAGATGTCTACATCTAAACGACCATTTAGAAAGGCGGTTTTGACATCCATCTGCCAAATCTCATAGTCATAGTAAGCAGCTATGGCTATAAGAATCCTAATAGCTCTAATGTCAACTACAGGAGAAAATGTCTCCTCATAGTCAACACCATATGTTTGGGTAAAGCCTTTAGCCACCAAACGAGCTTTGTAGGTGTGTACATTGCCATCCATGTCCGTTTTCTTTTTGAAGAGCCACTTACTCCCAACTACCTTAGCATTGGGAAGAAGGTCTACTTCAATCCAGACATTGTTGTCTTTCATGGATTGCATTTCCCCATCCATAGCAACCTGCCATTTTTCCTTTTCAGGACTATTAATGGCAGCCCTATAACTAGTTGGCTCATCAAGATCCCCTAGTATAGTTTCCTCACACTCTACGTTTAAACATAGACGTTCAGGAGCTTTTACAGATCTTGAAGATCTGCGGATGGGAACCACATCAACTTCAGCTGGAGGACCTAAACTTTCAGGTTCCACAGGAAGTGTGTTAGTGTTCTCAAAAGGTGACGTATCTTCTTGATCATTTTCAAGATCATATACTCTCTCACTGAATTCTTGAGACAAGAAACTCTCCTCAAGGAATTCACCATACCTAGCCACAATGACTTTATTTTCTGGTGGGAAGTAAAAGTAGTAACCCCTTATTTCCTTAGGGTATCCTACGAAGATACACTTAACAGATCTTTGTTGGAGTTTATCTGGTGAGTTACGTTTAACAAACGCCTCACAACCCCAGACCTTTAAGTAAGACAAGTTGGGAGCTTTTCCAGTCCATAATTCATATGGAGTCTTATCAACCTTCTTAGTTGGAACCATATTTAATATGCGAACAGCACTTTCAAGAGCATAGTCCCAAAAGGATAAGGGAAGAGTAGTAAGATTAAACATAGATCGTATCATATCAAGCAATGTACGATTTCTCCTTTCAGATACACCATTTTGCTGTGGAGTATAAGGAGATGTGAGTTGCTGAACAATGCCACACTCAGCTAGATAATATTTAAACTCTTGGCTTAAATATTCACCACCACGATCGGATCGAAGAGCCTTAATCTTCTTACCGAGTTGTAATTCTACTTCACTTTTAAACACCTTGAATGTCTCAAAGACTTCATGTTTATGTTTAAGTAAATAAACACAACCATAACGACTATAGTCATCCGTAAAGGTTAGGAAGTAGATAGCACCGCGTTTTGACACATGTCTAAGTGGACCACACACATCAGTGTGTATCAATCCAAGTAGATCCGAAGCCTTTTCCATATTGCTATGAAAAGGTTTCTTTCTCATCTTCCCAGATATGCAAGATTCGCATTTATCAAATGAATCATCATTGATATTTTGCAAAAGCCCATCATGTTGCAGCCTTTCCATGCGTTTCTTGCCTATATGAGCAAGACGACAGTGCCATAAATAAGATGAATCCAAGTTAAACTTGATTCTCTTATTGCTAATGCTATACACAGAATTATTTCCATTGGATACATGATTTTCCATGTCTATTTCAAACACACCATTTAATGGAATTGCATTAAAGTAAAAAACAGAATTTAAAGAAACCGAAATTCCATTATTAATAAAAGTATGCTCAAAACCATTATCCAACAATAAAGAAACTGAAACTACACCTCTAACAATAGATGGTGCAAAATGACAATTGTTCAATACTAAAATTAAACCCGAAGGTAAAACAAGATCAAATGTCCCTATGGCTTCCACTGATGCACGTATTCCATTTCCCACGTACAAGTAGCATTCCCCATAGTCCAGCTTCTTTGCTCCTCTAAGCCCCTGCGATGTATTACAAATGTGAGTACCACATCCTGTATCATATATCCAGGCATTTTGCTTACGAGGAAAAGAAAATAATTCAACCATAAAAATACCTGAAGTGCTCGCGCCATTTGCAGCCTTGGCATTTTTATTCTTGCGACACTCCTCTAACAGCAATGGACAGTCACGCTTCCAATGTCCAGAAGTATTGCAGTGGTGACAAGCAGCCGTATCCTTCATGGTATAATCCTTCTTGTGAGGAGGATTCTGCTTCTTTGGCTTCTGCTGATGGGTCACAATCTGCTTACCCTTGTCAGTCTTGCCTTTGCCCTTCTTGTTCGCGTTCTGCGGTTTGTTGGGCTTAGTAATCCTACCACCTTTTATTGCCATAACAGCAGGTGTAGGTGCCTTCTTTGAGAGTCCTTTCTCAAAGTCAATAAGCATTGCATGTAAATCACTTATTGTCTTTCCCGTGCAATGCATATTAAAGTTGCGCACAAATTCACCATACAACTCCTCGTTGAGGGATCGATTGATGAGGCCAACTTGCACATTTTGCACGTACCCGCATCTGAGTGCATCCAATTGGTCAAGATATCCTTTCATCTCCAATACGTGGACACTCACGGGTTTACTAGCATCCTGCTTACACTTATGCAGAGAGTCTAACAAGTCATATAACTCTGCAGTAGGTGGTTTCTCAAACATTCGTTTGAGCTCATTGATCATTTCCATCGGGCCATAATGCTCAAATTGTTTTTGCAATTGAGTATCCATCCCCGATAGCATGAGACAAGCCACATCATTGTGCTTCTCATAATCAATGTTGTACTCTTCATGTTCAGCAGTTGAAGCAGTACCAGCAGGAGCTGTAGGAAGAGGCTTACTAAGATAATCAAGTCTTTTGGCAATTCTAAGAGTAATCCTCAAAGAACGATACCAATCATTGAAATTCTTTGTCCCAGTCAACTTTTCTCTTTCAATCATAGATTTGAAAGCAGCACTCATGTTACTCATGTTGATGTTGTCGGGTTGGGCCATTTCTACAGAAAAAGTTCAAAAGTTAGTACTTTCGATAATTAAACTTTTCAAGGAAAAATTAAACACCATGGTAAATAACATTTAACCATTTAATTTTCTTTGAAAAATAGGATCCAAATTGACATCGTTTCATTACATCAGCTGAGGCTGCTAGCAATGAAAGTACTCAATAAGGTAGAGCTACACTCAATTGCCAATATTCAATTGCAATTCCTAGAGTCATGGGACTTACATATTTTGCCAACAACAGTTGCAAATGTAAGCATGTTTCATCCCCAAAACTTTATGCCTTGATGCTGTTTCATCACATCAGCTGAGGCTGCTAGTAATGAAAGTGCTCAATTAAGTTAACCAATTTAGAAACATGTAAATTGACGCCGTTTCATCACATCAGCTGAGGCTGCTAGCAATGAATGTGCTCAATTTACCCTTTGATTACCATTCTTTGAATCATTACATCAGCTGAGGCTGCTAGCAATGATAGAATGTAATCTTAGGTGTTTCCTTATTAATTGGATGGCATATAACTTAAATTTAAGGGTATAAATTTTGATGTGTGTAATCAAAATATGTACAAAGATGTCATGCATTCATCTTTGTATCATATGTTTCAAAACAAGTTTACTCATTCATTACATTTATAAGCTCAAATCATCAAAGGTTTTAATTGAGGCGTTGAGAAACTTACAACTTTGCCTTAAGATGCTTCGTATATAATGGTTGTTGGGTGAAACTAATTTGACGCACAAGCGAGCGCAGAACCAAAGGTGGTCCGAAGATCCTTAAAAACCCGGTTCCACTTAAACCCACCACATAGTTTGTCATAATTAGCTTTACCGTCCGACCATTATGTACAGTCGCATCAATCAACTAAACACTTATGATTTTCTTGCTTAAAACAATGTTACACCATTATTAAGTCAAGTTTATTTTTCTTATAAAAATTACCCTTTTGTTATAAACATGTCTACAACATATTAAACAAATGCGCAATTAAAAAAAATAAACACAAATAACTTAATAATGAACATGCTAATAAATCAATTAATATGTATATATCGATCATATGACTCCCATGGGTTTTCGAGCTCATTGTGCCCCATGGACCACTACACCAATTACTTGGCCGTGTAAGTCTTATGATTAGTATATACATAACACACATAATTGATTAAATACGCGATTAATGGGGTCTTCCCCAATTTTAGGTCTTCCCTAAAACCCTAATTAATTAATTTTAGTAATGTTTACTAAAACCCTAATTAATGAATCGCATATATAAAAGCATGTAGAACATGTAACAAATAATCAACAATCATTCCATAACAAAATATGCAAGATTTTGTCATGGATCCCCATATTGCACTTAAATCATGTATCACATATAAAAGCCAATAAAGTAGCAATCTAATTAATGACATCACATAAGTACTCATTAATTAAACACTTAAAATTGCATGCAATCCTAGGGTTTCTACAAGTTTTATTAAAAACTAAAACCCTAAAAAATATTTAATGGGTGTCGACCCAAAAATAAAAAAAAATTAGGGTTTTCAAAAATCAAAACCCTAGATCATAAATTGCATGTATCTATCAAACAAGATTCAATTTTAAGGTTTTTTAGTAATTAATTACATGTTAAAAACGGGCTCTGATGCCACTGTTGGAATATGTGAATCATAAACTATAAACACATAAACATAAACATAACATCAAAGCATACACAGCGGATTGGATCTACAATAACATATAATTAATTAACTAAAAGTAAAAGATATGCGTACCTTTAGATTACTTGATATACAAGTAACCACGTGATCACCAAGAACAAGATAAACCCTAGATTAGGGTTTAGTATAGATTGACTAATATAAAGTCGAATGGGGATAAACACAACAAGCTAAAGCAAGCTTGATCTTCGTTCTTGTAAACACGTAATACTAGTGTTTCAATGGGAAAAGCTAGGTTCTAATTCACAAACGAATCCAACACTTGAGTAATAGTCAAATCGACAAACCCTAGGAGTTAGGGTTTAATATCAATCGACTATGACTAGAGGAAGAAGAAGAGAAGTTGGAAAGCTAGTGAATTAGGGCTAGAGAATTATGAATACATGCATATGTATTTATAGTTTCTCTTGACTTGCTCCCTACTCCAAAAAATCGATCCATAAACCCTTGGGGAAGGGATTTTCGGCCGACCAAGACACAAAGGAGGATTCTAGATCCTTCTTGATCCCTATTTTCATCTCTAGTCCTTGTAGTTAACAACCATTAAATATTAACGACCATTTAAGCATTTGTTTGTGAAATGAATAAATAAATCATAAAACTATATATTTAATTATTCAAACCATTGAGACTCTTACGTATCGTGTGCAATCCCGAAGTCTCGAGTTCGAAACTGGACATACAAATATTAATTTATATCCACAAACTCTAACAAACCCTTTGGGTTATATATATATATATTAATATATATATATATATATATATATATATACTAGAGAAAAGTACAATTCGTTAGAAAAGTGAGAAAAAAAGTTATTGGGTAGAATTTGAAAACATTTGAAAGTTCAAGGTAAAAATTAAAAACAAATAAAGAGGGGATATCAATCTGTCATTTTCAGTTTATTCAACAAACACGGAGATGAGCACCTTTACTCCATATGCACCATCTGCACCGTCACCACCACCACTGCACCGTCACCACCGTTACCACCACCACAGTTGCCACCGTCACCACCACTACCGTCTCCATCATTATTCCCACCCAAACATGGAGATGAGCTACTCCATCTGCACCGTAACCACCACCTCCATCGCCACCGTCTTCCGTCGTGTAACCACCGTGTCAATCTTCACTCCACCACCGTCTCACCGCCGCCGTCAATCTTCTTCAGGTTAATTTAATATATATAACATTTTTACTTATTTAATTTATGGAAATTTATTTATTTATTTATTTATTTATTTTAATGTTTAGGTAGAGGTAATGTGGTTGTTGTTTTATATTGAATGATATGACATCTTAGGGCATCTGTGTGTATATTTGCCGCATGAGATTAAACGTTAGGGCATCAGATTGTATTAGTACATCTGTGTTGGTGGTTGATGTTTTCCGTTAAATGTTTGTATGTTTAGTGCATCGCTGAACATATTATAGCATCAATGAGCATGATTAGGGCATCCATTTGTTTCGTGCATCGTTGGAAATACTTGCTTTAACCATACACTTTAACCACGAGCCATCACCACGAGCTTTTATAATAAACTACTTTTGAAATATATGTTACCACACAACAAGCAAGAAATGCACGAGCACATGGTCGCACATGAAACCTTTTTCAAATGAGTCAAGGCATTTAAAACACGAACATTGCACTAAGTCTTACCATACTTATCTAGGTCGCGTGTCGGAGCGGTTGCACTATATTACTTGTTGACTAGAAGATTGCTATAATTAAGGTGAGTTTATAGCCCCATTTTCTTATAAGTACTGTTTTATAAACCTTGGGGTGAGAAACATGCAAAACTGTTTTCATGGACCAAAACTGAACTTTGTTTTACACACTTGCATGCGGAAAGACCTAAGTTTGCTAGAATCCCATTGCGCCCACTATCATCAACCGTCAATTCATGCCAGGAAACGCGTATGATATAAATAGATCTATTGGGGGTGACTCCCCCGTTCGGTTGACCTGCCAGGTGAAAGCGAACGTATACCATGTCGGATTTTGCCGAGTGTCTGGGGATTAACACTCGCGGGCACCCTTGTTTCTTATGCCTTTGGCATACTGTTTGTCTAGTTTCGGTTGGATGAGCTTAGTGTTGCATGCGGTATTAGTGTGTGCTCGCTGATTTATTTGTTGTGGTCTATATGTGCTTAATTACTTTAAACCTATGAACTCACCAGCGTTAGCTGACTTTTAGCATGTTTTTCTGGTGCTTAAGTATGTATATGTTGAAGGCAGGGCATGGCATTGGTCATAAGTATGTGAAGTGTTTTCACACATGCGTTTAACTCTGAATTTTGGGACAGTCATGTAAACGGGCCTTGTTTTATTAAAACTTGAACTTATGTATGACATTTGACTTTGATAATGTACAATACTTTAAAACGGATTTTCGTATCCGTTCTCTATATCTTTATATTGTGTTTACCAATTTAGTAGAACCCAAATGTATGCTTCCGCGAATCTATAAATTTTGGGGGTGTTACAGATTGGTATCAGAGCAGGTTATAGAGAACTAGGTAAATTAAAAACCTAAACTATAACTACTTTTTTAAAAACGTCCCTTATGACCACCAGATGCATGCCTGCTTCGTTTGCCATGATTTGGTTTATTTTGCTCTATATGTTTAAGTGTTATGCTTGTGCTGTAACTATACTTAACATATATGATATAAGTATTTTCTATATACTTACACATGCTGCACCATATTTGTCACAGACCATGTCTCGCCAGTTCTATGTTTCGGATTGCACACTGTTTGCTGGACCCTCTTCTCCTTCTCGACGACCAGTCCCATTCGCGGATGACCCGCTTATGGAGGTTGTCAGAGTCGCTGCTCAGCCTATACACACTACTCCAGCATCAATTTCACCATTCCTACCTCGTTTTGCTTCAGCTCATCGATCATCTTCAGCTCATTATTCACTCTCTCAGCCTGCTCAGCCTGCACCATCCATCAGACGCCGACCTTCTTACAAGAGAGTTTGTGGGCGTCGTATTCAACTTTCATCTGTGTTGACATCACCACTCAGGAGGACCCGTTATGGTTATACGGATGCCTCTACTCCATCACCATCTCAGTCAACAGTGTCATCTCCATATCAGTCACCACCCCGTTAGAGATTACGGAGGTCTGTTGAGTCCTACTCTGATGAGGATGAGGATCCAGTTCCAGGTTTCCGGTAGAGCCCGCACCAGCAGTGACAACATCTGTTGAGCACGCTCATGTTCATGCGTGTGTTGACAGTGACAGGGGTATACCTATGGATGTGGATCAGGTGTTTGTGCCACGGGATGGCAAGGGGATTATTGAGGATATTCCAGGGGTATTTGAGGTCGGAAAGTGTTCCAGGGATGCTCAGATACAGGGTTTGAGTGATCCTCAGTGGGTAGATGTTGTTTGTGATATTGTTCAGGCTGCCAGTCCAGAGTAGGGGTGTCATAAAACCCGACCCGACCCGAACCCGACCGGGTTCGGCCAACTCGGGTCAAAAATCATATTCGGGTCAATCGGGTAAACCCGAATTGACCCGAGTTCTAAACAAGGTCGGGTTCGGGTATGTTTTTTTAGCCTTGACCCGACCCGAACCCGAGTTGACCCGACTAAACTAACACTTTACAATGTAAAAATACTCGGGTTGGCCCCAAACCCGAGTTGACCCGACCCGATTTACCCAACCCGAGTTGACCCTAACCCGAATTGACCCAACCTGAGTTCTAAACAGGGTCGGGTTCGGGTATGTTTTTTGGAGGCTTGACCCGAGTTAACCCGACCCGAGTTGACCCGAACCCGGCCGGGTCAACCCGAATGACAGCCCTAGTCCAGAGTATGTTCCATCATCACCTTCATTCATGCCTCCTCCTTCACCGATACCTTCTCCGATCGCATCTCCAGTAACTCCCCCACTCCCAGCCTCACCAGTTGTAGATGAGGAGCTTACTGACATTGAGCGGGTATTTGTTCAGCTGGCTAACCAAGCCAACTTGCTTGATGTTCATTCGGATCAGCTTGAGAGATTGGAGCGAGCTAATCGCATTCAGAGTGTCAAGAGACGAGTTGGGACAGTAGACAGGGCTGCCTATGTATTGTTTGATGAGATGTTTGCTAACCGCAGGGAGATATTTGGCCTGCGAGCTAGATTTGATGCTTTTGAGAGGATTCATGGTAGAGAACTTGGAGCGTTGGATGCTCGGGTTATTGGTTTGGGCAGAGGCCAGACCAGGATGCTTAGGTCATTGAGGAGAGCTCGGGGTACTGATCGTGCTCAGTGGCGGAGGATTGAGACTGCTGAGTACATGATCGGTGCAATTATGGCAGAGAACCAGGAGCTCAGGCATCGTATGAGTCATTTGGAGGCTGCCATTGGAGGGATGACAACAGCTTTCGAGCAGTTGTGCGTTGAGCATGACCACGCCTAGATTAGTTCTGTAGGATGTTGTACTCCCACTAAACTAATGAGATGTCAGTTAGTGATGGACCTATTAACCTAGCTTGTAATTTTGTGTACTTCAGATTTGATATATAAATATAACAAGCTTGGTTTATATATTCGATTATTCGTTTCCTCTGTGGTTGACTTGATTCTTGCATTCTGTCTATGATATTTATATATTCATACGACATTCTCTTTCCATGCACGAGATCTCATGTATCATCATCTTTTGTGAATGCAGATAGATGGCACCCCAGCGAAAATCAACCAGAGTCACTCGAGGACGAACTACTAACCCGCCAATTCCAGAGAGAGTTGTGCGTGGCAAGACTGCGGAAAATGCCACTTCGGCAAGAACTACACGAGGGCGAAATGCTGAGGATGCAGTCCCACCCAGGACCGCGACAAATCCGCCAGTGGTGAACCACGCCACACTAGATCATCTTGTCAGTGACCGTGTAGCCGCCGCACTTGCTGCTGCAAACAATTCAACCACTAACACAGGAACTTTAAGACCACCTTCTAATAACCGTGGTTGCTATTATACCGAATTCAAGAAAGTTATGGTTGGAGGATTCGGAGGGGCAGAGGGAGCCATTGGTTTGCTTAGATGGATTGAGAAATTAGAGACTGTGTTTCACATAAGTGGCTGTAGTGATGAGGACCGGGTTAAGTATGCGTCTTTCACTTTCATGGATGCTGCTTAGACCTGGTGGAATAACTACAAGAAATCAGCTGGCATAGAGGTTGCGTATGCTATGTCGTGGGATGACTTCAAGGAAATGGTGCTGAATAAGTATTGTCCACGCAATGAGGTCAAGAAGTTGGAAGTAGAGTTTTGGAACCTAAAGGTGCAGAATAACAACATGGCTGCTTATAACCAGAGGTTTCAAGAGTTAGTGTTGTTATGCCCTGAAATGGTTCAAACTGAGACCAGGTTGCTTGAGAGGTATGTCGGAGGTTTGCCTAAGTCGATAAAAGGGAGTGTGACTACCTCAAAGGCTAAGGATCTCCACGAGACCATGGAGACAGCCAACAAGTTGATGGATCAGATTTTGGAGGATGTCCCAGAAAAAAGTACTGACAACAAGAGAAAGTGGGATGATCTTTCTAATGGTAACCACAGTAACTCTCAGAACAAGAGGCAAGAAGTGGCGAAGGCTTATGCAGCCGGTTCAGGTGAGAAGAAGGGGTATGTAGGGAACGCACCTCTTTGCAACCGCTGCAAGCTACACCACAAAGGGGAGTGCACAGTTAAGTGCCACAATTGCCAGAAAGTGGGACATTTGGCCAAGAATTGCCGGTCTAGATCCCTAGCCACCGCTCAAGTAGCACCGCCAAACACTCGTAAGGTGGAAGTCATCTGCTATTGGTGTGGTGAGAAGGGTCATTACCGTAATGAGTGCAAGAAGCCCAGGAATCAGGGAAATGGTGGTGGTTATGGAAACCAAGGGGCAGCATGTAACAATGGAAACCAGGGCAATGGAGGAGGAGCCCAAGGGAGAGTTTATGCTGTTGGCAGAAGGGAAGCTCAGGACGACCCGAATGTGGTGACGGGTACGTTTCTTTTAAATAATCGTTATGCATCGATTTTGTTTGATACGGGAGCAAATAGAAGTTTTGTGTCAACTGCATTTAGCTCTATGATTGATATTGCCAACGCCTTAGATAACGTCTTTGACGTAGAGTTAGAAATGGGAATGTAGAGAGAGTAGATAACCATTATAGAGGGTTGCATTATAATTGTTAACCAACGTTAACATCATCTCATGCCAGTAGTTTAGATTTCTGACATCATCATATGATGGATTGGCTATCGAAGTATCATGCCGTCATCATTTGTGATGAAAAGTACCGTTAAGTACCTTTCGGAACGAGATTCTGATTATAAGATATCGGAGTGATCGTGCGCGTTCATTAAGTTGAATATCATATGTGTACGAAGGTTCAGAAGTAATCGAGAAAGGATGCTACTCTTTCTAGTCATTCTTTGATCATTTGTCAAGTTGTAATATTTGTTTGTCTTACAAAGTGATTTAGTAGAATGAGATATTCGACTAAAAACTTGTTTACGTTAATTTGACGTAAAATGTTTTCACATTTTTTTATCATCAAAACATAAAGATATCGAAAGATTGAGAATAATTTTTTAGGACATTATTTGCATCAACAAATAATACTAGAAGTGGCATTTTAGCGTTCTTAAAACATCCATTGGCTGTATGTTACTACTTACTAGTCCAATTTATAAAAAAAACTACAAATGGAAACGCTTCAGATGGGTTGAACACATCAATAGTCTCCTAGAATGTATTCAAATAATTACAATGTCCCTACATTATGCCAAATATATGAATTTCATAACAATATAAAAAAAAAAAGTTCATGAAAAGTTTTGGCCTCAACTTGACAGATCTGTTTTGAACAGCACCATTAAAGTTACCTGTTTTTACCTGTCATACAACCCAACTGACCAAGCTATTTTGCCACTAAACCTAGGCCTACTTCCCTATGTTATAATAGTAGGTAATGTGTTTATATGGCATTTTGATTATATTGTATTTTCATTCTGCAGGATAATGCTTTGGCATTGTCAGAAAATAGACCACCACTTGCTTTGCGGTCAAGGTATTTACCAAGCTACAGTATCCTGGTGATGTTATACTATCGTTTAGAAAAGAGGTAATTGTTCCGTTAATTTAATATGTCACTTTTAGCATATCCTTTTATTTGCATTTGAAAAGTCATAGTTTTGACTTAGGAGTTTGTTTAAATGTAAGGTATCTCTGACTTAGGAGCAATGCTAGATAGATTTTGGAAGTGAAAACTGCAAAGATTGCAATGTCACAACGATGTATAATACTTATCCTCATTTGATATGGTAACAATCTCTTGGTTTGTTTTTGTTTATTAACTTCTATAATATATATACTTTTATAGATAACAATCTCATGGTTGTGTATGGACATGTGTATGCGGATATTGGTGTCTTTTGTTGAATGTTTAGGCGGATAAGTATGTTTTAGGATGTATGCACTTTGGTTGAATGTGTATGAACTTTGGTACGAAAATGGTAGTTTTACCGGATGTTTTATGCATATGAACTTTGGTCGAATGTTTTAGCGGATTTTATTGCACACTTTTTACAGCATACTGCTATTATATGCAGGTAGATTTTTTCCAGAATAAATCTGGAAAGCCTGCATATTACAGCAGTATGCTGGGAAAAAGATTGCAGAGGAATTGACAAGGACATGTCCTCCCCAATTGTCCTCGCCAAACCAGAAAATGACACGTGTCCGAGACTAACTAAACACCAATTAATTAAATATAAAATATAATGAATTAATTAAATAATCGTTAATTAAAGGGCTTTAGCGACGACATATGTCGTCGCAAAAGAGGTATGCCAACTGGATTTTTACAACCTTGACCAAGAAAAAGTGGGGCCCACTCCGTCCTCGCAAATTAGTTGAAAATGTCCTCGCCAAAGATCTTAGCGACGGGGTATTGGCGAGGACAAGCTATCGAGGAGATAACCTCGCAAATTCATGTCCTCGCCAAACGGCCGGAAATAACCTCCCTAATGAGGTCGAAAGTCGTTGTGGAGGTGGTATTCTGGTTCTTGGTCAAATAATGGATCCGAACATTGTCTATTCGCCACTCATCCCATCACAGTAAGTCTATGTTCAAAATTGCCAATCGGTTAAAAAAAAAGTTTGTATACAAAAAAGGGCTTCTAAAAAAAGACATTCCAATAAAGATCTCAAATATTTGTTGCAAGTCAGAATTGATATATAAAAAATTTGGATGTTACTATTTTGATCCGTGAATTGTGTATGCAGGCATTATAATCTACATTTGAAAAGTATTACGGTCAATGATAAAACATTGCTGATTGATCCATCAGTTTTTGATACATTCCAATGGGCAGAAAGGAACCGTCATTGATTATGGGACTACTCTCGGGTACCTAGAAGAAGCGGCCTACGATCCTTTTGTGGAAGCCGTAAGTACGAAAGGTACATTTTTCCCGATGAATAATAACTTTTATAACATCCACTCGCTGACATGTCAGCGGGTGATTGGTTTAATAGGAGAGATGAGAGAGAAACTGCCACAAAATGCACCAATCACCTGCTGACACATTAGCGAGTGGATTTTTTTGTGTTGATTTTGTGAGTGGGTATAGCATTGCTCTTGTTTAATTCGGACTTTTAACGTTCTGTTTTTGCAGATCAGATCACTTTCGACTAATAGAAATCTCTTGCCGAAGAAAATCTTCCTGAATCTATACCATCAGTTTGAGAGTCATTTGTTATGCAACTCTTTTTTGGAATTGGTCTTTTTATTGTGTGTTTTTGTTGCACTCAGATTAAATGGCTAAGGTTAAAACTCAAAATACATTAACTTTTAGATATGAGACTCGTAGCAAAAGTACCTCAAATTTTTTTTTTCCTCCTTCACTAACTCACTATCCTGGGGTAGGGGTAGCATCTGTCTACATCTCACCTTCCCCATACCCCGCCCTGGCGGGATTGGGTATGTTGTTGTACTAACTCGCTAGACAAATATTTAAAAAAATACAGATGAAGATGTTAAACAAATATTTAAAAAATACAGATGTTGTTGTACTAACTCGCTAGACAAATAATTGTGAATGCATTTATAACCTCTGGCATGTCATTTCTTCGAGATGATTACGGATTTATAGCACTCAAAAATTTCCAATTTTAAAACTTCATTCCAACCGTCGAATCTAAGCCTTACTTAAAACAGCAGTTGTCCTACACTTAGACGAAATCAAGCGACATGATTGGTTAATTAAAAGTCAAAATTGAATCCAATTTGGTCATCCTTTGCCAAAAATACGTTTTACAAAGCTCGTTATTAAAAAAAACAAACAAACACATAGTACAGTAATTGTATAATTTGCATGGGTACAAATGTAACTACTTAGAGCAATGGGTACCTTGCCTTCCTCCCACGTTATTCACATTGTTTTGGTGCGTTATTGCCGGCGTTAAGGTACCGTCCCCCTGCGTTAACGCCGGGGGTTATTGCATTAACGTGGTGTTAAGCTGAAAAACCAAATGAAATGTTTCAAAAACACCCCCTATAACGGTTATATTAGCCGTTTGAAATTAAAAAAAAAAAAAAAAAAATCATTTTACCCCCCCCCCCAACGTTATAAAACGGCTAGTTTTATTTAAAAAAAAAAAAAAAAAAAAATCACTTTTCTAACACTATAAATACCCTTTTTTTCACATTTCCACAACCAACTATTCTCTACACTTCTAAAATATTTATACATATTCTCCATAATAAAAAAGATACCCTTGTTTATTCACAATGGATCCGAATCAATTTAACTTCTAACAAAAGAGCTTCTTTCCTCTTCCATTCACACATCTACTTCCTCTTCTTACCTCTTCATTTCAAAAACCCTACCTCATTTTATCACACACCACCCCATCCCAGCCGCCACCACCACCCCATCCGCCGGCCACCATCATCCCAACCGCCACCGCCGCCATCTCAGCCGCCATAAAAGGTAAGGGTTTTCTTTCATTCTTTTGTTTGTGGGTATGTCAAAAATGACGTTTTGAAATTTAACCCATGATATTGGAGTACCCATTTCATCATTTAAAGTTGTGGGTATGTTAGAAATTAGATCTTGTAGCTATTGTTTTTTGCGTTCATTGGCTTCTTGTTTACATATCTCTATGATATTAAATGATGCTATGTTGTTATGATGCTATGTTGTTATGATGACTTTATTGATCAAAGTAGCAGAATATGTAGTTTAATGGTATTACTTGACCTTTGGTTTGGGTTGGTTGCTCTAGTTGGAATGTTAGATATTGTCGAAAATCTGTGAAGTTAGTGGTCTTGAATGTGTATGACTTTGTTTTAAGTTAGAGTTTAGAAGACCTTGTGACAATTAGTCCTTCGATATTTAGAACCACTATTTGGCATTCTATTGATATGATTGTATTGAAACACCGTATGGGCAGATTGTAAGATCAATTTGTATATATGTCTTATGGGTCTCGTTGCTATAACTAGTTCAAAGCAGTTTGTTTATGTTCGTAGTCGTTTGCTTATGTTGCAACAAGAGCTTGCTTATGTTTGCCACATATATTATATATATATATATGTACTATATATATACTGTGACAAATTGCGACTTAAAAAATCACCAACCAGGATGTTAGCTCTTGTTGGAATGTAGATAATGTCAAATATCCGTGAAGTTATCGTATTAAAGCTAGCTCTTTCATTATTGTTGTATTATTTGTTTAATACTCCTGTATGTGAACTAGTTTCTAAATGGAATAAGCAAACTGATAAAAAGTTAATTTTGTTATTTGATTTAAGGTTGCTCGTAAGTCTGCACCGACTACCGTGGAGTGAAGAAACCTCACTGTTACCGTCCTGGAACCATTGCTCTTCGTAAGTCTTATTATTTTTGTATTTAAGGGGTGTTTGGATTAGTTTATTAATTGAGGTTATAAGATTAGTTAATCTTGGAAAAGCTTACAAGCTCAGTTTTTTCGGCATATGAGGTGTTTTATCTACTTGAGCATATAACTGCAACATTAGCTGCACTATTTAAAGTTTGGCTTTTATGGTATTTCTTAGAGTTTGAGGTTCTATGGTTCAGTGTTTAGTCCTAAGTACCAAGATAAATACAGAACATACATGCCACCAAAATGTTCAAGTTAATGCAACTTTTAAAAGAAGGGAGTACCTTGAGATACAGAATATATAAGCAGAACATTTGACTTCATACTTTTACAAATCCTTGAATGGTTTTGTTCTTCACACACTTATCTCATCTGGGTCATTTTTATATTTCAAGAAAGATGATCACTGGTTCTGATCTTGTGGGTATACGTGTGTTTGCGTCGGTTGATTGAGTTTGACCTTGGTCCTGATGTTGTGTAGTCAAGTTTGAGTTATATCAGATTGTAAATTGTTTGCAGTCATCCTCTCAAAACTGCAGGGTAACCTTTTAGTGTGAAATTTTGTTCCATTGAAAAAAGTATCAACATTAAACTTGGTTCCAAAATACAATGTAATCTGACATGTTAACTGTTGATCCGATATTCAAATTCATTAGCCCAATTTTAAATCTGTTACTAAATGATATGGGCACTGTATGATTGTTTATTGTTTACTAATGGTTTATAAAATGCACAATGTTATCAACTAAATTAGACCAGCAATCTTACACTTGTGTTAGAAAGCCATTATTTCCAATCCCGAATAATTACAGACCCACCAAATGAATTACAATTACCAAAAAAGGATCACCATATTACATCAACTTGAAACAGATCCTTTTTCCTTAATTTTTCTACATCATCACTAAACTTTACATTAGAGCCACCAAGGTCTTCTGTTGCTTCAAGTTTTGCTTAGACTGATGTTGAGACCAGTATGAGTGTGCAGCCAGGACACGGTCCAAAAGATTTTGATGCACCGACCTAAGGCTAATGAAGGTGGTGCTCGGGAACCTCTTTAAAAACCGAAATCATTTAGAGATGATGTATCGGGACCTAACTTACAATCATGTTTGGAACCACCTTGAAATAAAAAGAAGATACAAAATAAAAAGAAGATACAAAGTTTGAGTAGATCTGAAGCTTTCTATGAATGTATAAGATATGCTATCGCCTATAGTTAAGTATGAACGCTTTTTTTTTCTTAGATGCACTTACTAAGGAAAGAGATGAATTTGTAGTCGAAGTCAAGGAGTCTGGCCAAACTTCAATCTTAATGGATGATATCCATGTTACAATTTAATTTCTTAATACAAGTACTTGGTTGACCATCAAACAAAAGTATTGCATTTAACACGAATTTTGATATCTTATATTTCCAGAAATTACGCGATCAGCTTCTTGATAGTAAAAATGAAAGAGATGAGGTAATTGCTCGAACTTAAGAACTGCAGAATCATAAGGCCGAGCAGCAATTGCTCATGCAAAGATATAACGACAACAAGGTAATAATGCCAGAACTTCATTGTCATTATTTGGGATATCATTTGACAATATCTCAACACGCTGGCTATATTTTGATCGGCTCTTAAACACCAAAGCTGATGTTGAGGAGTTGACAATGAAGCTATCCACTCTAGACGTCAAGATGCACAATGTAAGCTCTTTATTCTTGATATCTATGAGTGCAATTGGTTCTTTAAAAGATCATATATATGGAATTTGGATGTGATAACCTGCAGATTTTTTAAGTGTGTGGAGATAAAGGAAAATGTATACAAATAAAGACTTAAATGAGGATACAAAATCGAGTCTCTAGAATTCTTTGAGTAGTTTGGATAGGGGAAAATGTTAATTTATCAACAATTCGAGATGTTGATGTGGTTTTGGTGTAGCCTTTGTAGGATACTAAGCACAGTGGAGCTATGCCAGCTGCTGCCTTAGCTGCATACATTAGTACTTTCATTTGACACTTTATCGATAATAAACACTCTCTTTAACGCATCAAGAGTTAACACATAATATAAGTTACACTTTGTAAAAAAAAACCAATGTTCGACATTGCCAAGACTTTACCTGCTGTCTTTCCAAGACTTCAATACCACATTCGACACAGCATCAAACTATCAAATATATTTAATTGCATTTGGTGATAAAAGGAAAATTTTGGTTGCATTTTTAAGTCATTTTCCCTTGACCTCTTTTAATCCAAACGAGAAGTCGATATTAAAGAATCTCCACATTGATTTAGAATATTTACTGTCATTTCGAGCATATTGAGTGGTCTTATACTAATTCTATATCCTTTATCCTGCCATGTGGACTGTTTGTGTAGGTAAGATTAGCGAGGTTGAATTTATTAATATTAGAACTTCAACAAGTGGGATAGCAAGGTAATCACACGTTGAAAAATGTTTGTCTTAACATAATAGTAGGAGTCCACACATGCTTAGTAACCAAGTTAGATTCATTTTCTTATCCTACTTTTTTAGTTCATTTATCAAATGCTTTTTAATGACGGAGATTCTTAGTGTTCAACCATAGTTATCACTGCCTATTATAATTTTGTTGATAATAACTATTTGATGGTTATATAGTTTATTTAAGATCAAGTTTCTTACATTTAGAACGTGGATTTTTATGGAAATGTTAACTAAAGTTACTTTTATAGTTGTCCAAAAACAGTCATGTTTAGTATAAGTATTGTAGTGATCTTATAATTATTGAATTTGGCTTTGTTCTTTTTTGTATTATTTAATAAGCCTAAAAAGATTTGTGGCATTACAAATAATTGGGGTGCCGTTTTTAGGAGAATTGTGTTTGATTTTAGGTTTCATGAATTGTAATGGGTATTTGAAAATGGGATTAAATGGCTTAAATCAGTTTTAGTGTTTGATTGAATTGATTGTAGGGGTGTTTGTCGTTGCTACTGCGACCACTATGAGGTAAACGCATGTCATATCAGTTATTGCATCCATTGAAGGTGTGATTTTTCTGTACAATCAACCACTATTTTAGATCTTTTTGGATTATTATTCGTTCTCACTTTTGAGTTTCGTTTAATTGCATAGTATATTACCAAAAATCTGGAGAAAAAGTTGTGCATTCAGCTACTACATATTCATGTTACTAACAAATTTAACACCTATTAAACTTTGAATTTGTAATAGTGTCTCTTTAACCACATTTAAACACCATGCATTCTTTATTATTATAGGTATCTTTGTCATTGCTACTGCAACCACCATGGGTTTGAATGACGATAAGGAAAATGAATTATCTGAATACGTTGAAACAATGGCAAATCTGGTGAAATTTTTTCTCATGGTCCAACATCGATGGCTAATCCCAGTTGTGCCAGATGTAGCCATGTAGCCGATGGTCATCGGATGTGAAAGTGCTCTTGAAGGTCTATCTTTACGGCCACTGGTGCGCATTTCACATGAAGATATAAATGAAAGATCCACACTTCCATCTGCAAATGCAGGTATGCTTATCTTTTTAGTTTTATACTCTTTTCTTTTCGCATTTTGGTTGATGCAATCTCGAGTGATGTATATTCACCATTTGCAACATAATAATAGGATTCATCGTACTTTGTGGTTAAACATAATGCTAAACATAGTTTCGGTGTGCTATTGTTAACACATTTTTTTGATACCAGGTTCAAGAAAAGGTCAAGAAAGTATGGGACATCAATATATAGAGCTTCCGAAATCTGCAAGTAACGATTTTGTTACTGGTTTAAATGTAACTACAATGTCTGTCTAATCGAGATACTGCAAATGAAGGTGGCATTGACAAACATCCATCACGATTATATACCTTTAGAGTATATAAAGAGCATTTAAGCTTTTCATGTATAGATGTATTAAACTTAATATTAGTAAAATAATTTAGGTTTGAGTTTTGTCAACTAAAAACCCAGATTATACAGGAGTATAGTGTTATGTTGAGATATAACCGCTATTGAAACAAGTCCTGTACCTAGATGTTGTAAAACATTCGCTTTCCTTTTTGTGAACTAACGTATCGACAAAACTTGATTGTTCATTCAATTAACTCAACTAGAATGAGATTTTGGGGGTAAAGTGCACGTCTTTTTAGTATTTGGTTCCATATGCAAAATTCATATGGGATATCTTCTTTAGAGGACATGTTGATTGTGCACTTTACCCCCAACATGTCTTTTTAGTATTTGGTTCAACGTATACGTAAAGTGCGAGTAATGATGATAGTAAGCATGAGGAAATGTTGCAAGAAGCACAAGGAGTTAAGATTGTTGATGACGGATATGATGAGAAAATCAGTAGCAATGAAAAACAAATAGGAGTCCATAGTGTATACAACTATTACAATGGAAAATAAGAGAACAAATTATAAGAAACATTTATTATGAGAAAAATTGCTTGCGATTGATCAACCTCCCAATTGTTAGTTGTCTATTAACTTCTATGTTCTTGAAAGATTGTTCTTTATAGTTGTGTTGTTAGGGATTTTTGGTTGTCGGACTCGCATTGAAAACTTAATAACAAAATTTATACTTTATTTAAATTTTATGTTTGATCCACGTGCGTTCACGGGCATTATAACGTATAAAGAAAAGAATAGATCAAATACTAAGAATGTGCATTCACGGGCGTTAACGTTCATACATGAGGTACATTACACATTCAATAGGAATAGTGGTTTCAGTGGTTAAGATGTACAACCAAAGCAAACGGAATGTTTGACACACATTATTTCAGAGAGAACAATAATATTATACATGAAATTTAAAAATTTCATGAATTGCTGCCAACGGTAACCAGACAACTTATTTAGTATAAGCTGCTTCATTTTAACATGATAAAAGTGCATAATGTTCAACAAAAGAGTGAGAATCATCATCAAAATAATAATTAATAACAAAAGCATGAGTAGTTATTCTTCAATATTCATATTCATCTCTTGCTTGCCTATTCCAATCTGTCGCCGCCGTCTCTGAATCCACACTATCTTTATGATCAAGTAAAAGCAGTGTTTGTGTGTAGTGACTCGCAAAGAAGTGAGAAAATGGCCCGGTAATCCCAGTATAGTTGATTTGTTTAGAGTTGGGTTCATAAACAATTAGTTGATTCCCTTTCAAAGCTCTTTTCTTTACAAGTGAGGGTGCACCATTCTTTGTGAGTCCAGCTACTTGTCTCAAAGCGTTTTTCTTTACAAGTAGGGGTGCACCATTCTTTCTGAATCCAGCTACTTGTCTGATCGATGATATTCGCACGTTAATGGTGAATATATGTGTGAATGATTTTGGATCACCATTCTGCATAATCCATACATTTGCATTGGAGGCGTCATTTTTTTCAAGGACAACAAGAGACTCGTTTAGCTTAGATATACACACATGAGGTTTGCAACTTGCTAAGCTCTGAGGGAGGTATACTTCTGTAAATTCTTCACTTGTCAAATCAAATGACATGATCAAACGATTAGGCTGATCTTTCCAATCCAAGGAACCCTTATCAACAGCAAGCCAGTAAATTGAATCATTTATAGCTGTTGGAATATGTGAACTATAATAAATCATAAACACATAAAACATCACAAAGCACGCAGCGGAATAGATCTACAAGAACATGTAATTAATTAAATTAAACAAGATACGTACCTTAATGATTCCTAGCAAGAACAAGGAATCTCTTGAACAAGAACAAGTTATAAACCCTAATTGAGTTTATATGTGGATCGACTAAACCAAAGATCACAAGCTAAAGGAAGCTTGTCACTCGTTCTTGTACACACGTAATTATAGCGTTTCAATGAGAAAAGCTAGTTTCTTGATCACCGACAAGCCAAACACTAGCAAAGCTTTACTAGGGTCGAATATCCTAGTGGATATAAAAAGAGTCGACCGGTTCTATGCTTAGGAGAGGAGAAGAAGAGAAGTTAGGCTTGTAGGGGATTCAAGGATTAGAGAAAAAACTAAAACACAAGTGTATGGTATTTATAGTTTTTCCTTTGCCCTTCCTCCAAGCCAACCGATCGACCAAACAACCCTAAAAGGGGTGTTCGGCCGACCTTCCTATTCCCACAAGGATTCTAGATCCTTCTTTCCTTTTTTCACGTTTAGTCCTTTAACCGTCGTTAGTTAAAACTCCGTTAAGTACTAACCGTCGTTAAGTGTTTTAATCGGTGAAATGAATAAATAAATAAATACATGAAATATATAATTATTTAATTATTCATCATTGAAACTCTCACGCTAATGTGTGCAATCCCGAGCCTCGGGTTCGAAACCGGACATGTATATATTAATATTTAAACACAAAAACTAACAGCTCCCACTTGGATAAACATTAATATAACAATGACATGGGTCAGCCTAGCTTAACCTTCCCAATGCCCCCAGCTCGATCCGAGTTGTGGTTCTCCTGGTAAAAACCACGTGTGATGAAATTAATCATCATACTTATCCTTTTGTTACTAATACCGCGTTAATTTGGATATGGATCTTTGTCATTCCATAATTAACTTAGTTTCTCGTTTATACATAATTGAACAAGATTACCAAAACATCTGAACGTCTTCCAGATAGACTTTGGGCGTGCGCACGCAAACATCTTGTCAATCCTACGAGTGGCCAAGCAATATTAAACTTCAACACAAAGTTGAAGGAACAAATCCCTTATTGACTGCGAGCATAACCCTTGAACTTCGCATCATTTCTGAAAATAGCCCTTATAACTACCTTTTACGGTTAGCGTTAGACCACCTTACAGAAAATAAGCTACATCCTCGGCAATTATCTGTCATCTCAAGTCTGAGGATAAATATTCATGATATACTTAATGACTATGATCCATAAAGTATAATCATGTATTTGGGATAAGTCCTATATTCAATTTATCCAATATTGAATATCATGTGATATTGGTGTCTCAACCTTACAGTTCATTCTACCAATCATCACATTTGTCTTAGTTCAATAATATTCCCATATTATTAATTGACAACGGACTATTTAGAATAAATAAATTATTCACGGATTTAAACATGCAAATATATGACACAAATATTAATAATGATAATAAACGTTATCTGCACTTTATTTCATTAAAATAATAATTGTTTACACGTCCCTATTGAAATACTAATCCAATAGATTTACATGAAACTATCTGCTAAACGAAGACCAATACCCTGAGCATGCCGATTAAACGTATCTTTAGGTAATGCCTTCGTGAAAGGATCAGCCAGATTGTTATCTGTGTGAACTTTGAGTACTTTGATTTCACCCAGTTCGACTTGTTCACGAACATAGTGCATCTTTCTTTTAAAGTGTCTGGCGCCTTTCATAACTCCAGGTTCATTGGCGAATGTGATTGCAGCAGAGTTGTCACAATACACATTTATAGGTAATTCAATAGACGGCATCACTCCAAGATCCGTAATGAAATTCCTTATCCAAACAGCTTCTTGTGCAGCATCCGATGCAGCATTGTACTCAGCTTCTGTAGCAGACATGGCCGTTGTACTCTGCTTTTTACTCTTTCAGTCTACTGCTCCTCCATTTATGACAAAGACATAACCCGTTTGCGACTTCGTACCATCTTTATCAGTTTGCCAGGACGCATCGCAGAAACCTGTAATATTCAGTTCTGCGTCTGGATTTCCCCCGAAAACTAAAAACATATCTTTGGTATTCCTTAAATACTTAAGAATGTTTTTAACAGCATGCCAGTGATCTCTCCCTGGATTTTGCTGATATCGACTCGTCAAATTTTGAGCGAATGCCACATCAGGCCTTGTGCATCTAACAGCATACATGATAGATCCCACAGCCGAAGCATACGGAACTTTCTGCATGTATGCCACCTCTTCAGGTGTAGAAGCACACATTTCGCTACTTAAGCCATGATCAACTTGCATGGGCAAATATCCCTTCTTGGAATTTTGCATATTGAATCTCTTCAATATTTTATCCATGTAAGCACTTTGGCTTAATCCGATTAACCGTTTAGATCTGTCTCGATAGATCTTGATTCCTAGGATATACGCTGCTTCTCCTAAATCCTTCATGGCAAAACAATTACCAAGATATTCCTTAACTTCATTAAGGCTTGGTATGTGATTTCCCATGATTAATATGTCATCGACATATAGGACAAGAAAAGTAGTGTTACTCCCACTAACTTTGTGGTATACACATGGCTCATTGAAATTTTGAGTAAATCCAAACTTCTTGATTTCCTCATCAAATTTCTTATTCCATTGCCTGGATGCTTGCTTCAATCCATAAATGGATCTTTGAAGTTTGCATACACGCTCAGGAAATTCTGGATTTACAAAACCTTCAGGTTGTGCCATATAGATGTCTTCATCTAGACGACCATTCAGAAAAGCGGTTTTGACATCCATTTGCCAAATCTCATAGTCATAGTAGGCAGCTATGGCTATAAGAATCCTAATAGCTCTAATATCGGCTACAGGAGAAAAGGTCTCCTCATAGTCAACACCATATGTTTGAGTGAAGCCCTTGGCCACCAAACGAGCTTTATAGGTGTGTACTTTGCCATCCATATCAGTCTTTTTCTTGAAGAGCCACTTACACCCAACTACCTTAGCATTGGGTGGAAGATCCACTTCAATCCAGACTTTATTGTCTTTCATGGATTGCATTTCCCCATCCATGGCTGCTTGCCATTTGTCCTTTTCAGGATTATTAATGGCAGCCTTATAACTAGTTGGCTCATCAATGTGATCCAATAGAAAAGTTTCCTCATCGTCTATGCTTAAACATAGGCGTTCAGGAGCCTTTATAGATCTTGAAGATCTACGGATGGGTACCACTTCTACTTCAGGTGGAGGACCTAAACTTTCAGGTTCCACAGGAAATGTGTTAGTGTTCTCAGAAGGTGACACATCTTCATGATCATTTTCAAGATCATATACTCTCCCACTGAATTCTTGAGTCAAGAAACTCTCCTCAAGAAATTCACCATATCTAGCCACAATGACTTTATTTTCTGGTGGGAAGTAAAAGTAGTAACCCCTTGTTTCCTTAGGGTATCCTACGAAGATGCACTTAACAGATCTTTGTTGGAGCTTATCAGGTGAGTCACGTTTAACAAACGCCTCACAACCCCAGATCTTTAAGTAAGACAAGTTGGGAGCTTTTCCAGTCCATAATTCATATGGAGTCTTATCAACCTTCTTAGTTGGAACCATATTTAATATGCGAACAGCACTTTCAAGAGCATAGTCCCAAAAGGATAAAGGAAGAGTTGTAAGATTAAACATAGATCGTACCATATCAAGCAAAGTACGATTTCTCCTTTCAGATACACCATTTTGTTGTGGAGTATAAGGAGAAGTGAGTTGTTGGACAATGCCACACTCAGCTAAATAATCTTTGAACTCTTGGCTCAAATACTCACCACCACGATCGGATCAAAGGGCCTTAATCTTCTTTCCGAGTTGTAATTCTACTTCATTTTTAAAAACCTTGAATGTCTCAAAGACTTCATGTTTGTGTTTAAGTAAATAAACACAACCATAACGACTATAGTCATCCGTAAAGGTTAGGAAGTAGGTAGCACCACGTTTTGACACATGTCTAAGTGGACCACACACATCCGTGTGTATCAATCCAAGTAGATCCGAAGCCTTCTCCATATTGCTATGGAAAGGTTTCTTTGTCATCTTCCCAGATATGCAAGATTCGCATTTATCAACTGAATCATCATTGATATTAGGTAAAAGCCCATCACTTAGCAGCTTTTCCATGCGTTTCTTGCCTATGTGGGCAAGACGACAGTGCCATAAATAAGACGAATCCAAGTTAGACTTAGTTCTCTTATTCCCGATGCTCTACATAGAATTATTTTTATTGGATACATGGTTTTCCATGTCAATTTCAAACACACCATTTAATGAAATAGCATTAAAATAGAAAACAGAATTTAAAGAAACAGAAATTCCATTATCATTAAAAGTATGCTTAAAACCCAAATCCAATAACAAAGAAACTGAAATGACACCTCTAACAATAGAAGGTGCGTAATGACAATTGTTCAAAACTAAAATTAAACCAGATGGTAAAACTAGCTCAAAAGTCCCTATGGCTTCTACTGCTGCACGTATTCCATTTCCCACGTACAAGTAGCATTCTCCATAGTTCAGCTTCTTTGCTCCTCTAAGCCCCTGCGATGTATTACAAATGTGAGTACCACATCCTGTATCATATATCCAGGCATTTTGCTTACGAGGAAAAGAAAATAATTCAACCATAAAAATACCTGAAGTGCTGGCGCCCTGCCCAGCCTTGGCATTCTTATTTTTGCGACACTCCTCAAGTAACAATGGACAGTCACGCTTCCAGTGTCCAGGAGTGTTACAGTGGTGACAAGCAGCCGCATCCTTCTTGGGATAATCCTTCTTGGGAGGAGGATTCTGCTTCTTCGGCTTTTGCTGATAGGTCACAATCTGCTTGCCCTTGTCAGCTTTGCCTTTTCCTTTCTTGTTCACATGTCTCGGTTTACCGGGCTTAGCTACTCTACCACCTCTTATTGCCATAACAGCAGGTGTAGGAGCTTTCTTTGGGAGGGACTTCTCATGCTCAATAAGCATTGCATGCAATTCAGAAAATGTCTTCCCCTTGCAATGCATGTTAAAGTTGCGCACAAAATCACCATATAATTCCTCATTGAGGGATTTGTTGATGAGGCCAACTTTAACGTCTTCCACAAACCCACAATTAAGTTCATCTAGTTGGTCTAGATAACTTTTCACTTTAAGTGCATGATCACTTACGGGTGTTGTGGCATCCTGCTTACACTTGCCCAAGTTGTCAAGTATATCATACAATTCAGCCATTGGTGATTTCTGAAACATACGTGTCAGTTCATCAATCATGTTTTTCGGGCTATAATTCTCAAACTGTTTTACCAGTTGATCATCCATCCCCGATAGCATGAGACAGGCCGCATCATTGTGCCTGTCATAGGTTTCATTGTACTTTCTAAGTATTTCATTAGAAGAGTTTGCAGGAGGAGCTTCTTGAAGAACCTCAGTAAGACATTCATAACGTTTGGCAATCCTAAGAACAAGCCTTAGATTGCGATACCAAGCGTTAAAATTCTTAGTCCCAGTCAGTTTTTCCTTTTCAAGCATCATCTTGAAACAGGAAGTCATGTTTGACGAGTTTCCGGGTTGGGCCATTTCTACAGAAAAAGTTCAAAAGTTAGTACTTTCGATAATTTTAATATTTCATGAAAATTAAACACCCATTGGTCAAATAACCATTTAATTTTCACTGAAATCTAGGATCCTAATTGACGTCGTTTCATTACATCAGCTGAGGCTGCTAGCAATGAAAATACTCAACAAGGTACGGGATCACCCAATTGCCAATTTCAAATTGCAATTCCTAGAAATCTTGGGACTTACAATATTTATGTTGCCAACATCAGTTGCAAATTGTAAGCATGTTTCATCCCCAATTCTTTTATGCCTTGACGCCGTTTTATTACATCAGCTGAGGCTGCTAGTAATAAAAGTGCTCAATTAAGTTAACCAATTTAGAAACGTGTAAATTGACGCCGTTCCATCACATCAGCTGAGGCTGCTAGTAATGGAAGTGCTCAATTTACCCCTATTGACTTCATTCTTTGAATCATTACATCAGCTGAGGCTGCTAGTAATGATAGAATGTCATCTTAGGTGTTTCCTTGTTAATTGGTCGGCATATAACTTAAATTTTATAGGGTAATAAAATTTTGATGTGTTAAATCAAAAAATATGTACAAAGATGTCATGCATTCATCTTTGTATCATATATTTTCAAAACAAAACCATTTACTCATTCGTAGCTCAAATTATCAAATCTTTTAATTGAGGCGTTGAATAAATTACAACATTGCCTTAAGATGCTTCGTATTTATCGTGGTGTACTTGGTAAGTCTAAAATTGACGCACAGGCGGGCGTAGGGACGACAGCCGCCGAAGCTGGTTAAAACCGTGCCCCTTTAAGGTCACAATTTAATGCGTACCAACTAGAACCCACTTTTTAGTTTGTCAATTTTAGGTCCGCCGCTTCGACCACTTAATACAGTCGCACTCAATCAACTAAAAGAATATAATTTTCTTGCTAAAAAAAATTTATGTAGTAAATTTTATTATTGCTAGTCTCGCCTGGGAGCAAATTACCGTGCGAAGCGAACCACTGTCGGCACATAAGACTTGGCAATAATTGAAATTACTACAAAGGTTTCATAGTTATTAGTCTTATTTATTTTTATTATGAAAAATTACCCTCTTTTGTAGTTTACAATCCATCATAATTTAAAACACAAAAGATCAAGTAATCCACAAAATAAATAAACACATAATAACAATTTATATGATCATCCACGATATCATATAGCCACATGCAAACCTTTTTCAATAAATCCTAATATTAATTCTATGTGTAATTTTAAATGTATGTAACTAACAAAACTCCCATTGGTTTTCGAGCTCATTGTACCCAATGGACTACAGCACCAAATAAATTTGGCCGCGTAAGTTTTTGTTAGTTAGATACCACAATTGCACATAACCTTTTAATTAATATATAGAGGTCTTCCCCAATTTTAGATTTATTTAAAACATGTAGCAAACAATTCAAAACAAAACATACAAATCACACCATGACAAATATGCAAGATTTGTCAAGGATACCATATTGATCACATAATCATGCAACACATATTATTATGACAATATTACTTGTACGTATCTAATTAATTAGTAACATCACATACGGTACTTACTAATTAATCCCTAAAAATTTTCATGCAATCCTAGGGTTTCTCAAGTTTTAATAAAACAACCAAAACCCTAATTTTAATTAATATATGTCGAACCATATTAGGGTTTTACAAACAAAAAAAAAACAAACCCTAATTTATTAATTAATGCATGTAATCTTTACAAGATCCAATTTTTAGGTTTAAGTAATTAATTACAAGTTCTAAACGAGGCTCATGATGCCACTGTTGGAATATGTGAACTATTAAAAATCATAAACACATAAAACATCACAAAGCACGCAGCGGAATAGATCTACAAGAACATGTAATTAATTAAATTAAACAAGATACGTACCTTAATGATTCCTAGCAAGAACAGGGAATCTCTTGAACAAGAACAAGTTATAAACCCTAATTGAGTTTATATGTGGATCGACTAAACCAAAGATCACAAGCTAAAGGAAGCTTGTCACTCGTTCTTGTACACACGTAATTATAGCGTTTCAATGAGAAAAGCTAGTTTCTTGATCACCGACAAGCCAAACACTAGCAAAGCTTTACTAGGGTCGAATATCCTAGTGGATATAAAAAGAGTCGACCGGTTCTATGCTTAGGAGAGGAGAAGAAGAGAAGTTAGGCTTGTAGGGGATTCAAGGATTAGAGAAAAAACTAAAACACAAGTGTATGGTATTTATAGTTTTTCCTTTGCCCTTCCTCCAAGCCAACCGATCGATCAAACAACCCTAAAAGGGGTGTTCGGCCGACCTTCCTATTCCCACAAGGATTCTAGATCCTTCTTTCCTTTTTTCACGTTTAGTCCTTTAACCGTCGTTAGTTAAAACTCCGTTAAGTACTAACCGTCGTTAAGTGTTTTAATCGGTGAAATGAATAAATAAATAAATACATGAAATATATAATTATTTAATTATTCATCATTGAAACTCTCACGCTAATGTGTGCAATCCCGAGCCTCGGGTTCGAAACCGGACATGTATATATTAATATTTATACACTAAAACTAACAATAGCTACCTGAGACATGTACAGAATTGATTTACGAGGCAGCTTGCTGCTACTTAGAGGAGGTTTCCATAAACCTGAGCTCAATGAAAAAACCTCAACTTGATTAGGAATAGTAGCATATTCCTTCTGGTACCTACAATTATATGTGATCTTGACAAGCTTAGGATCACTAGTTCGAGGACAAACCCCAAAGCCAACAACAGTGTGATACGGAAAAACATCTGGCACATTAGGGACAACAATAGTAACTATTTTTTTAATGGATGGATTCCAAATAACGGCAGTCATCACGTCTCTCTTACGACCGTAAAAACAAAACAAGCCTCCAGAGACAGCAACAACTTGTTTTGGATAGTAAAGTCCATTAAGGGACACGGGAGTAGTCATCAAGACCTTGTGATGTGGGAATGTATCATCGTCCACGATTGAAAAAAATCTAACCACAGAAGCCCAAGACGGCACCCCTAATTCCAAGCAACTTAACAGAAGATGATGTTGCGACTGATTGTGGTGCTGGATGACACAGTGATCAGCAATAAATTTAGGGCTATCGATAAGAGACTTCCATTGTTTGGAGACGGATCTGAATCGAATCAATGATATCACCGGAAGCCTTTTCATGATTTCGGCTTGGATTTCCAAGGGTATGTAGTCTGCCATGTTTAATTGCTGCGATTATCGATTTACGGTTCGCAGAAGGTATAGTAGGTTTCTTTATTACTATGATGATGATTTCTATTATTTATACAACTTCAGAACCGACTTTGGTGACTTGTAAATCAAAATAACTTACCAAAAAAATTGAAAACCTAAACCGACTTTACTTCCACAAGAACGAAACTATATATAACTTAGTTTACCTTATATTATATAGCTTTCCAAATAAAGATTTATTTTTTCAGTTTTGGCCTCATCTTTTGTTTAATTGCAGTTTTGACACTTTTAATTAGGGATGAGCATTTCGAACCGAATCCCGGAACCGTACCGGTACCGTGCCGAAACGGTACCGATTCCCGATATACGGTACGATACCGGTACTACAAAATAAGGAGGAAAAAAATCGAGACCACTAATTCGGTACGGGACCGGTACCAAATCGGGAAATTCCCGAAAAAAAGGGGAAAAACCCGATTTCCCGGTACCGGTACCGATACCGATACCGGTATCCGAATCCCGTTCGTTACGGTACCGGTACCACTAATTTTGCTCGGGAAAAAATCGGTACCACTAATTCGGTACAGGATCCGTACGGGACCGGTACCGTGCTTATCCCTACTTTTAATCTTAACCATTGATTAAACTCATCCAATGACCGAGATTCGTTTATATGCTTCTGTAAAGTTCTGTACATAAAATTGGTTCTGCATTAAATGCTACACTATATATAATAAGCAATCTCAAAAACATTTTCTATTAACTCTAAACTAAAAGAACGGGAAGCTCCTAGTGAAAGCTTGATTATTCCACTAGGATTCATGCAAGCATCGCACAAAGAAAATTTCTACTAGCTAGGTGATCTTGACGTTATCAATATTTTTATGATGTTTATATTGAGATGATTCTTTAAGTATTTAAATTAATGTGCATATATGTTGCACGTTGTTTACTTATTTACATTGTCTTTCTATCACTCTAATTTTGTTAATTATGTTTCGTAGTCATCATGTTTAATTCAAATGTATACAATGGGATGTTCAACCGGATGTAAATGTTAAATTCTGTTTAGAGTTTAAAAATCCATCCAGAAAGTTACTCGGATTAAATCATTTTCCAATGATTTCTTTTGAAAAAGACTGTTCGAGCATGCCTAACAATTCCGTATTAATAAGGTTTCGGACGGGATGTAGAATGGTAATGCAGATAATCAATTGAAATTTTTTGCTGTTGTAAAAACCTACAACAAACCTGAAAATCTAGAGCGGATAACTCGATAAATCAAAGATGAACAAGCAAGCAAACTAATGATATATCGACAGAAAAGTAAAACCGCATAACACCCAAACGATTACATTGTATTAAACGTTTGTAACGACCTTTCTTGTCTACTGCTCATGCTAAAATAGAAGTTTTCAAAAGAAAAATCTCATTAAGAGTAGGGAATGATAAACTAGTCTATAAGTGTGAAAATCCTGTTAATAAACGCACAGAGAGGGATCGAGTATCCGTACCAAAAGATGAAGGGATTCTACAAAGGAGTGTTAAATTTGGGACCTGAATACGTCTGTGATGAGTTGATAAGCAAATGGATCACGCATGGACATGTGGGCATTAATCGAACAAAATAAGAGCTGAAGATGAGTCTAACTTGAAGACTCTGGAATAAAAAAAAGTGCTCACCGGGAGACAACCCGGATTTATCCCTTACTGTTTTTTTGTGTGGAGTCAGTCAGATCTGCAGTAGATGCGGCGCATCTCCATCATAAGATGCGGCATATCAACTGTACAGATCATATCTTTTTATTTTTATTTTTTTGCATTTTTATTTTTCTGCACTTAAAACTTTCTATCAGTTTATTTAATGCGGCTCATCCCTGGTTAAGGATGCGACGCATCTTATTTTCTGATTCGTACCAATTCCAGGCTCGATACGGCGCATCCCTTTCCATGGATGCGGCGTATCGACTGACCTGATGATTTCCAGAATTTTTAAATTTTATTTTTTAGGTTTTATTTTTACTAACTACTAATGAATTACGCACAAGCTATGATTTTCTTAATTCAGGTGTGTTATTTGAGAATGGTGGTATACATAAGTTCCTGTACTTTCTGTAGAGACGTCATTCATGGAGGCATGAACGCTTTTTCACTCACAGAAAGTAGATTTTGCTTACAAATGCATAATGGAGGATCATACCGAGCAAATCTTAGGGGAGTTCTCCGTTCTAATTCTTTTAATTTCCTGTTTTTAATTTCAAATACAAACAACGAGGACGTTGTTTAACTTAAGTGGGGGGATGGAGAATTAGAACGCTTACTTGTCCTAAATTTTTTCGAAAATATGCTTTAATCTATGCTTAACATGTTAAATTTAAATTTTTTCTAGCATGTTTTTGTTAAATCTAAGTTGCATAGCCGCACACATAACTTTATTTTCTAAAATATTTTTGTGCTTGTGACTAGTAAACTTTAGAACTTGGCTTGTATACTATTCGAGACCACCATAATGAGTATTATTGATATTCCACAAAACGTGTAGATTGGCGGGAACACCATGACCCCGGGTGCCTTTTAATGAGTATTATTGATATAATTGGAGTGATTTTTCTAACTTGGTAAATTTCTAGGATTACACCCAAATAGCCTATTATATGTTATGTGTTATTAACTAACTACACTGGTTAGTTAACCCTCGTATAAAACTCTCTTTTACTCTCATCTTTAGAGTAAGATACCCCTAGAAAAACCCTTAGAGCCATTCCTTTCGTTTCATACACCATTGTTATTTGTTTCGTTACACCTTTAAACCTTAGCCTACCCTATAGATTAATGTCCGTGGTTAGTTGCTTTAGGCAAAATGTGTTTCCTTGCGTTACCTGTGTTCGTGTGCGTAAATTCATTATATTTGGTTAGGTCGAGAAATTGCACAATGCAATTGGAGTGAAAGTAGATATTGTACATTTTGAGTCTTGTTTTTTGTGTGTTTACTACTTTCACTATTACCGTTATTTATGAAGTCATGAAAAGAATGGAAAAATTATCCAGAGTTATCGTTATAGTGATGTGGTGAAATTTTACACATCTATGTTTATGTTAGTAGTTTGAAAAAAAAATCGAAAAAGAGAAAAGAAAAAGAAATAAGAAATGTTGGAAGTATGTTAAACCAACTATTGGAAAGTTTTGTATTAAGTGGATGATATCACCACTATTATTGTTGTTGTACTATATTTATGGATTGAATGGGAGTTGGCCGTTATGGGAACACCAACTAAGGTTTATTCTTTGATTGAGATTTTATTGAGTATAATTTGTGTCTACCCAAAGCGTGAGTGATGCGTGGATTGCGGTCTACGCAAAAGGTTTTACCTCTCAAGGGATCTTGAGAAGCTTGCAATCCCCACCAGGC
Source organism: Artemisia tridentata subsp. tridentata (assembly GCA_021014915.2). Classification (NCBI taxonomy): domain Eukaryota; kingdom Viridiplantae; phylum Streptophyta; class Magnoliopsida; order Asterales; family Asteraceae; genus Artemisia; species Artemisia tridentata. Next base: position 381,424,302 of record CP139506.1, read on the forward strand.
AGTGTACCTGACCGATGTAGTATAGTGTAGTGGCAAGTACCGGGGGATTGATTATTTTTGTATTTTTATATTTTTAGGATTGAAAATAGTCTAATTAGGTCTAGGGGTGAGGGATGATTCTTTTTGTATTTTTATATTTTTAGGAAAGCAAGTAAAAATCTCAGTTTTGGAAGAGTGGGCGGAATTAGTTGCTAGTCAACTAACCCAAATAACTACTAATGCAAATAAAATAAAATGACAAGAAAATAAAATGAGAAAACTTATATATGGAGAAAACGTGTTTACTTAGACTTCATTACTCCCTAGTTATCTTTTATTGATTGATAAGTTTGTTACAATTGCGTGGGTGACGGGTTGTATTCCTTAATACCATTCGTGGGGCCGTGTACGATCTTCCCCAACTCTATAAGCTTCTATCTCTTCCTATGGCGACACGTTTAGTATCCTAACCATGGCCTCCTTAATAGTCACTTATGCATTAAATACAACCATTAAAATCGTAGTACACATCCGATTCATGTTTCTTAAGACGTTCAAGCATGTTACCATATAGGAGATTAGCCAATTTTCTTAAGCCTAACATCGATTATCATTCACCCAACAACAATTAATAACAAACCATCAATCAACAATCAATAACAAGGTTTCATTACATCTAAGCAAACACAAATAAACCTAGCCTAGCATGTTAAAAGAAAGACAAGCATAAGATATAATTAAACAACACATAGACATATTGAATGATTGATGGATTACTTATCTTTAATTGAACATGGAAGAAACAAGGGTATGAAACCTTTGAAAAGGTCTGAAAATCGGACTAGGGTTTGTGTGTGTGTTCCACCAAAAAATTCCTCTTAAAAGTTCCTCCCTTAATGAATGAAAAATCCTAAAATATATATAGATATTACATTCTGACGGCGTCAGCTTATAGCTTCTGACGCCGTCAACTCGCCGTGTTTAGGGTTCTCGGATCACCTAGATCCACTTCTGACGACGTCACGTTATAAAGTCTTCTGGGTCACCTCTCTTTAGCATTACACGAGACGGCCTTCATTTGGTAACACTTGACGCCGTCAGGTGTTAAACCTTGATTTCTTCTCTTGAGCGTCTGGTACAAACATAAATCCACCTCTTTTGTCTTTAAGTGACGGCGTCACCTTTTGGTGTCTGACGCTGTCAGGTACAATTTCAAGCATGATTTTATGACTTTGTCATTTTCTTCACATTTTGCTCCAAAAACGTCCAAAATGCTTCATTTTCCAGAATTCCTCTCAAAAGTACCTAAAATGGCAAAAGGAACGATTTAAGGTAATATTTGATCATAAAATCACGATTTAGGGATTAAATGACCCCCTAAAAGCGTAACACTTTTCGCCTCATCAAATACCCTTACACTTGAGATTTGCTTGTGCTCAAGCAAATGCGCTTTTTATCCAATCAAAATATAAGCTAGGGGTCCTTTAATACTATGTAACACCCCCAAAATCGGGTCCAGCGGAAGCATACATGCATTAGGGTGCTACGTAATTGGTATCACAACATAAGGTACAAAGAATGGTTTTTATTTCATCTATTAAAATAAAAGTTGTTACCAAAAGCATATAGTTTACATGATATAAGAATAGTGCGGAAATAGGCCCATAATTTAGTTAAAGAGGTCCCAATTAGTTATCAGAGTCTTCTATGACCGTGCCCCTTGCCAAGCGCCTTCAGAAATAAGCTATCGCAATAAACCTGAGAATACATGCTAAAACGGGTCAGCTTACGCTGGTGAGTTCATAGAGTTAAACATAAAACAATACGCACGCGAGGGTAACACTCCAAGACCAACACTGAACACTCATGAACATAATCATAAAAATATAAAGATCCTATAGGTGCACACTATAGCTAATACTGCACTAGTAGTCATCCTATCATACACCTGCAGGATGTAGATAGTACTATACAGCAGTCGCATACTCAATCCACAAACCATATCATAACATCTCGACAACATAACCATAATATAAGTACGACAAAACATAACGAAAACCACATCTCATCACAATACCCAAGAAATAACTAAGAATATGTAGGAATAACAAAGAGCATAGCGAAGAGCATGTATTCTCCCCCAAAGAATAGAAAACGATAAAAATAGGGGCTATGAACTCACCTGGGCCATAGCAATGCAATATACACGATTGACACGACTGGCATCTAGCAGATCACAACAGCATCAAGAAGGCGGTACATCGGTAAGGAAACGGCAAAGTCTTCTATACCCAATGCTTATCTTAATACCCGATACTCAACAATAAACCAAATCCTCCAACGATAACTATTCCCAAGTAATACCCATTCTTAAGTCTCCAAATCTCTCATTAACCATTTATTAGTGTTTGTGTTTGGTATCATTGTGTGTGAAGTGAGAACATGACATAGACTCAAGTGAACTCACGCCAAAGACTAAACAAGCGAAGTCGACGAGAAACGAGACAAGACTCAAGAGTACTCACTCCAAAAGACGAATAACAAATGACATCGACAAGAAACTAGACAAAACTTACTACGAGACAACCGGGTCAAACTACATAATCCATCCCAAGCAATCACACATAAATGGCTACTAAGTCAACCTTATGGTCAAAGTCAACCTCGAGTAACCAAAAGTTTAACAAGGGAAATTGTACGAATTATTGGATACTTATCGTATTTGCTAATACGATAAGTTCAACAATTCCTTCAATATACTTGTTAATCTAAAGTTAACTCATATCTAGTAAAGAGACGGTGAGTCGTAGGATGGGTCACCTATTAATATTCTCCCCCGACACATTTGTTAAACCCTTTTTTTTTTAACGGCGATTTGTATTAAAATCTAGCAAGAAGCTAGAACAAAGTTACAATGAAAATTGATACAATTAAACGGTGCAAGCCACTCTAGGGGTGTTGATCCATTCAAGCCAATTCAACAGGCTGTTTTTGCTTCTATGAGTAATCCAAAGGTGTGAAAGAGTCTTGATTTCTTCCATGAGAGTGTCCCGACGAGGGGGTTTCAAGTCAAAGCACACTCTATTTCGAAAGCGCCAAATGACCCATGTGGAGGTGTTGACAACGACATCCAAGCAAAATTTTTCCTTTTTGTTGAGATGCGCTGATTCATGCCAAGATAGAATGCCATCGAGATTATTTGGGGTGCAAACCAGCCCCCACCAATCTTTAATCCTAGACCAAATATTTGCAGCAATAGTGCACTCGACAAAGAGGTGTGTTGTTGATTCGATGGCATCGTTACAAACCGGGCAACGAAGAGAATCTATATCAATCCCACGAGCATCCAAGTTCGAGCGAGTAGGCAATCGGTCTTTGCGTAACCTCCATGAGTGGATGTTTATCTTAATAGGGAGAGTTTTATTCCACTTCACCTTATCAATGGTGGAAACCAATGTCGAAGAATCAATAGCATATCGCATGGAGGAAACAGTGTATGTGTTGAGGGAATTAAGGGAACAAGTCCATGAGTCCCTCACATCAGTAGGTTTGAAGCCCACAAGTAGATTCACTAAATCATCGAATTGTGCCTTTTCTATGCCATCTCTTGGACTTCTACGCCATGCCCAAACATGTGATGAGAGGTCCATTAAGCCACCACTAAAGCATCTCTCGGATATCAAGCAGTCTTTGTGAGTTTCCAAAGCATACATTCTTGGAAACAAAGACATAAAATTAGATGTCCCAAACCAACAATCATGCCAAAATTTAAACACCGAACCATCACCAATTTTCTTTAAGAAAATCGAATCAAGGTTAATGTTAACCTTTAAGAGATCCTTGTTTAGGCCGTAGATCTCTTTCCATGGGCTTACATGAGAATGACGGATAGGAATAAAGATATTGGTTTCAAGACGTCCATGAGTACCAAAGATGGAAGTGATGACTTGGTGCCAAAGAGAGTTATTTTCTGATTTGAACCGCCACCACCACTTAGTTAACATGGCAAGGTTTGATGCAAGTAGACTACCTATCCCAAGACCACCACAATCTTTTAAATAACACACTTGCTTCCAAGCTACCCATGCCAATTTTTTATTGTCCAAAGAAGCTCCCCAAAAGAAGTTGCGCCTAAGCTTTTCAAGATAGCTAATGACACATTTTGGAGCTTTGAATAAGGAGAAGTAGTAAGTACCAACAGCTCCAAGAATGGATTTGAGAAGTGTAAGTCTTCCGCCAAACGAAAGTGACCTTGCTTTCCAAGAGGAGAGACGATTGTGAAACTTGTCAATAATCGGCTTCCAATTTCAACTTCTATTCATGTTTGCACCAATGGGTATCCCAAGATAGGTAAAAGGAAAGGAAGAAGCTTGACAACAAAGGATTGAGGCAAGAAAATTAGTATCATCCATAGTAGCCCCAACTCCAAAAATCTTGCTTTTAGAAAAGTTCACTTTCAAACCGGATGCCAAATGAAAACATCTTAGAAGACGACAAAGGTTTTTAGCATTTTCATGCGACCATTCCCCCAAAATTAAAGCATCATCCGCAAATTGGAGGTGAGAGATCTCAACATTATCAAGGCCTACTTTAACCCCTTTGAAAATATCTTTGGCTTTTGCTTCCAAAAAGGTGACATGAAGAGCTTCAACCGCCAAAATGAATAAGAAAGGAGATAGAGGGTCTCCTTGTCTTAACCCTTTATGGATTTTAAACTCTTTCGTAGGTGAACCATTGATGAGTACCGAGGCATAAGCCGAGTTGAGACACCCTTTAATCCACATTCTCCATTTTTGACTAAAACCCATTTGCATCATGATATTGTCCAAAAAGTTCCAATCAAGTTAGTCAAAGGCTTTTTCGAAGTCAACCTTTAAAAGGAAGAGACGTTTTTTCTTACTTTTTGCCCACGCAATAATTTCGTTGACCATAAGAGGTCCATCAACAATTTGTCTCGCTTTTATGAATGTCGTTTGAACCTCACTAACTGCCGAACCGACTACTTGAAGTAGGCGATTTGCAAGAACCTTAGCAATCACTTTATATTGACAACCAATTAAACTAATTGGCCGATAATCCGAGGTGTGGAGTGGGTCTTGAATTTTTGGAACAAGAGCAATAAACGATGAGTTACATCCTCTTGGAATGAATCCATCCGTTTCGAATTTTTTTACCATCTCAATAAAGTCTTTGCCAATTAAGTCCCAGTGTTGCTTGATAAACTTAAAAGTGAAGCCATCGGGACCTGGTGCTTTGTCCCCACCACAATTCCAAACCGCTTCTTTAATTTCTTCACTTGAAAAAGGTGAGTCGAGTAAAGAGATTTCAAGATTGGAAAGGCTTTTGAAGAGGTTGCTATTGAAGGAAGGTCGATTAAGGTAGGCGTTTGAGAATTTATTTTTGTGGAACTGGAAGATGTGATTGATGATGATGGGTGGATCAGAAACCCATGTCCCGTTTAAGGAGATGCCATGAATTCTAGACTTGGAAAATTTGTTGTTTAATATCCCATGAAAGAACTTTGAGTTTTCATCACCATCTAGCGTCCATTTAACTTTAGCTTTTTGCATGAGATCAAGATGATTGGCATCACTCACTCTTGACCAAACAAACACAACACGAAAAGGAAAATGATACCAAACAACCTTTTATCCTTGTTTTCATTATTATAATCTCGTTATTATTGTGAAACCCTCAAAACCCGTGGGTTGTGGGTCAACCCAAGGTGTAAACACCATCAATATCGGCGGGTTAACCCATCTTGTACATCGAATGGATCAAAAACGAGAGAAGAGAGATGATGGTGATGAGATTCGTGACTGAGTTGTGTTTGTCGTGGTGATGGAGGAGGTTTTACGGCGCGTGAAGCACATCAACATAAAGAAAATGACGAGTAGTTTATAGTGGTGGTGGCGGTGTGTTGAGGGTGGCGGCGGTGGTGGAGTATTTGGCCGGAATATCACCGGAAATAATGAAGGTGAGGGAGAGGTGGGTGTCGGCTGGTTTTAGAGAGAGAGAAGACCCAACCCTAGAAATCTATATGTGGTGTATTTATAGGGACGAGTGAGGACTAGGGGCAAACCCTAGCGCGCCCATAGGGACCATTGCTGTAATTTTTGTTACATTTTTAACGAAACAAGAACCGGACCAATAAAACGCGCGATAATTATTTCCCGAGCACCCGAGACTATTTCCATTAATCTTAGAATCGTTATTCCATTAAATTTGATTATACATACGTTTATTTTAATTTTTCGTTGTCCGAATTAATTATTATTCGTGTTTTATCTGTTATATGGTCAAACCTCATGCATAATATCCTAGACCTCGATAAACGTTCCCGAAATGTAAGTCAAGATTATAATAGGCTAATGATATAGGAACCCGAATTTCCGATTTGTCACAGCCTCACCTCCTTAAACGGAATCGCGTCCTCGCGAATCAATTCAAGTTACCCGTTTCGATCGAAAGAAATGAGTATATACGCACGAGGATCCATTTTCACGTTCCCTACGTGAATTCAGGACTTTTTCGCGAGTTTTTGACGAATTTTGTCGATGGGGATGCGACTTTACTAAAGTCGTCTGACTCCACGGTTCACGATTTCGATAGATTAACAAGGTATGAATGATTTTGATAAGTCAACAAAGCTTGAACGTTCAAAGATCGGGATTTCTCCCAGAGGGATAACAACTGCCTCATTGGCAAGTCATTTCTTAAGATTACGCATATGAACTGTCGGAATTTCCTTGAGCTCCTGACGGTAGCTCGAATATGTGAGCTACCGATCCGACTCTAGCAAGGATTTGAAAGGATCAATAGAGCGAGGATTAAGCTTTCCACGTTTACTAAACGCTTCACACATTTTCATGGTGAATCTTCAAGCTTAATCGGCTTTATCGGTGGATTCAAGAGGTTTACGAAATGAGTATCGATTCGTGAGCAACTTGCATCTCCATTTCGCCTTCAGACGATCTCCGGGGTAGTTTCACAAACGGGTTCAAGGTCGGTGAGTTGGGTATTTCCATTTCTACCCAACAAATCGGCGATCGGCACCTACGACCATAGAGGGTCTCTTACGGTGCCATCAAGGTACTGAAGGGGTAGGTATTGTTATAGGAGAATTTGGTCAACGGGAGGAGTGTATCCCAACCATTGCCAAACTCGATAGGTACGCGACATGTCTACTGTCCCTTGAATGATTTCTCCCCTCTAGCCATCGGTCTGGAGATGATACACAATATCATATCCAGATCTGTTCTCATGGCTCTTGGGAGTGATTCACGAATTTATGGGTGTAAGATAACAAAGTGAGAGTTCGAAATGGCGGTTATGATCCGAAAGAATAGGAATCAGCACTCCAGGACGCGCAACAATCTCCTTTACGTATGGACGAGCAAGGTCGCCCATACATTCCGTTTCGCTGATTAGTGGGAGGTGAACAGGTTGGGTGGGACTATCAAAGTTGGTGTGGGATTATCAATGACTACTCAGATAGAGACGCGGGATCTACTCCCAAGGTTTCGCTTACGACATAACTTACTGACGGAAAAGAATAGCAAGGATAACGGTTATTTCTCGAAAGTCGAGAGAAAGTTTAGGTGGTTGTCCCATGAAACGCGGTTCAGGTTACTCATCAAGATCATAAGATTTCCGTTGAGCACGGAATCTCTACTGAATAGGAAGTTTAGCGAGTTCAGAGTACGAATCTGTGGGAGAACGTTGATTGCTACTTAGTAATTCATCGAATGACTTAGTACAATACTTAGGTTAGAGGCGGATAGTACAACCTCGATTGAACATCGTCACTAAAACAACGATGATTGAACAGCATCAATCGGGAAAATAAACGTCGATTGAGTACGGGACTCAGGGTAGAGGCGGCTGTGACACGGCTATGAACGAAGCAGGGCTAAATGACGAATCCAATTCTGGAACGAGGTCCAAAATCTTAGGAAATTAGTCATATCTAAACCTCAAAAATAGCCTAAACCAATTCCAATAATAGTCTAAGGCAATCCAATGATAGCCTAGATCGAATCCAATGATAGTCTAGCTCAATCCCAATAATACCAAATCCGATAATAGTCTAAACCCAATCGAATCATAGCCTAAACCAACTCTAATCATAGCTTAGACCAATTCCAATGATAGCTTAATTCAAATCCAAGGATAGTCTAAACCAAATCCAATCATAACTTAAACCAATCCAATAACAACCAAAACTAAGTCCGAATATTCCAATAAGATCGACGTGGCTTATGAAGATAAGCAACTCGGGTGTAAGTGGTGCCAATCGGGTCTAGCCCGATTCCAGGCGAACTACGATAGACGGCGACAAGCGCGAATTCCTGATAAACGAGGACGTTTAGCGGCTCCAGAAGCATTACGATTCATGCGGTGTTGTGATGCCAGTGTGTCGTGTGTAAGTGCAGGCTTTGGTGATATTCACTAACCGTGAACTGACGCAAAACCCATCATTCCTAAACTCAGACTCTAACCCGGACATAATTCTATTATAACTACTCCAAGTACTGCAAAATTCACCTCTGAGCTGGACATAGTTGATCAGGCCATGTCCAACTGTCCCTGGTTGAATATAGGTGATCAGTCTATACTCAACCGAGGTTCAATAAATTTTGAAATACTCAGCCTAGTTATGCTAGTAATATGCCCTTTAAATCCCAAATCATTCCCAAGACTACGACAAGTGTACGGAATCGAAATTCAGAAATGAGATTACGCAAGGGATTGCGTAACTCCGCGATAGGTACGGTGTGTGCATAAGTATATAGAAATACTTATGGTGAGTAGTGACCATTGGTGGATTTAAATCATCCACAAGATAAACACATATATCGGAAAATAGATCATTAAACACTAAACAAATATACCATAAACAGAATTACCATAGAAGCGGCGGCTTGGCAGGAAGGCACGTGGCGGTAATAGAATTTAGTTTTTCATAAGGGTGGTTATAGTTTGGGTTTTAAAATTTCCTAGTTCTCTATAACCTTGGCTCTGATACCAATCTGTAACACCCCCAAAATCGGGTCCAACGGAAGCATACATGCATTGGGGTGCTACGTAATTGGTATCACAACATAAGGTACAAAGAATGGTTTTTATTTCATCTATTAAAATAAAAGTTGTTACCAAAAGCATATAGTTTACATGATATAAGAATAGTGCGGAAATAGGCCCATAATTTAGTTAAAGAGGTCCCAATTAGTTATCAGAGTCTTCTATGACCGTGCCCCTTGCCAAGCGCCTTCAGAAATAAGCTATCGCAATAAACCTGAGAATACATGCTAAAACGGGTCAGCTTACGCTGGTGAGTTCATAGAGTTAAACATAAAACAATACGCACGCGAGGGTAACACTCCAAGACCAACACTGAACACTCATGAACATAATCATAAAAATAAAAAGATCCTATAGGTGCACACTATAGCTAATACTGCACTAGTAGTCATCCTATCATACACCTACAGGATGTAGATAGTACTACACAGCAGTCGCATACTCAATCCACAAACCATATCATAACATCTCGACAACATAACCATAATATAAGTACGACAAAACATAACGAAAACCATATCTCATCACAATACCCAAGAAATAACTAAGAAGATGAAGGAATAACAAAGAGCATAGCGAAGAGCATGTATTCTCCCCCAAAGAATAGAAAACGATAAAAACAGGGGCTATGAACTCACCTGGGCCATAGCAATGCAATATACACGATTGACACGACTGGCATCTAGCAGATCACAACAGCATCAAGAAGGCGGTACATCGGTATGGAAACGGCGAAGTCTTCTATACCCAATGCTTATCTTAATACCCGATCCTCAGCGATAAACCAAATCCTCCAAAGATAACTATTCCCAAGTAATACCCATTCTTAAGTCTCCAAATCTCTCATTAACCATTTATTAGTATTTGTGTTTGGTATCATTGTGTGTGAAGTGAGAACACGACATAGACTCAAGTGAACTCACGCCAATGACTAAACAAGCGAAGTCGACGAGAAACGAGACAAGACTCAAGAGTACTCACACCAAAAGACGAATAACAAATGACATCGACAAGAAACTAGACAAAACTTACTACGAGACAACCGTGTCAAAGTACATAATCCATCCCAAGCAATCACACTTAAATGGCTACTAAGTCAACCTTATGGTCAAACTCAACCTCGAGTAACCAAAAGTTTAACAAGGGAAATTGTACGAATTATTGGATACTTATCGTATTTGCTAATACGATAAGTTCAACAATTCCTTCAATATACTTGTTAATCTAAAGTTAACTCATATCTAGTAAAGAGACGGTGAGTCGTAGGATGGGTCACCTATTAATATTCTCCCCCGACACATTTGTTAAACCCTAATTGGATTTAGTAACCCAATTAGTCCGTTAACCATGTCGGATGGTTATATTAATGTTAACCAATCCGTAACTCGACATATACTAACACGAACCTCAATGTCTCCTAAAAGGGTAAGTCTCGATAAACGTGCCCTCAAAACGATTAGTGACCCGTCCGATTTCATATTTAATCTTGTTCCATTTATTATTTCTAATAATAATTATTAGAGGATGTATTCGTCGTTATTTAACGATCTCGCATTAATTTAGGAATATTAACGAACGTGTTTAACGTTTATTAATATTTCTTATTAATCTGCAAACGTTATATAACGTACTTATCGATCTCTAATTATTATTATTAATATTATTAACTTATAAATATGAAATAACTATTATTAATCGTTACTAAATATTTAAAGTTAACTTTTTATATATATAAACGCGTGTCATAATCATTTAGCCGTTATTATAGTTTCACGGGTCACATCCGTTTCAAGTTATGTTTATCACGGTCAACTAGTCAAGGTCTAAATAATAATCTCTTTTGGCTTGTCGAGGTCGCACGAGACTACAAAGTCTTGGCGAGCCTCGACTTGGCTCAAATCATATACAAGTAACGTTACTAAGTCCACATAACATATATACCGAAATCACAACTTCAACAATAACGGCCGAACCTATGGCACGTTTCTACCTAATCCCCGTCATTTAATCCGCAACAACAACAAACAATAATCACATCACCGCAACAATACCATGCCGAGACCCTAATGGTCTCGACTTCTACTCACGGCACCAACCAACAACAACAACAAATCGAGACTAACACTTATCCCAACCTGCCTCATCCAAATCCACCACTAAATCCGAATCCAAACACTCGGTTATAACACAACTACATCAAAACCATCCTAATCTAATACTAACTAAACCCACCACACCAAATCCGGGCAACAACAAGAACACAACAACAGGAACAATAACAACAACACAATCGACAACAATAAGAATCTGTCGCCAACAACTCGGTGACTCCAATCCGAGACTTATCCAAACACAAACCAACCCACGACTCGACTCAATCCAAGACACGACACAAACCCTAAATCCACTCTAAATCTGAACAACAACAAAGAACACAACACGAATTAACAACCTATACCGTGAGTCCAAAACTCACGGCGTCACTCACTCTTAACCAAACAAACACAGCACGAAAAGGAAAATGATACCAAACAACCTTTTATCCTTGTTTTCATTATTATAATCTCGTTATTATTGTGAAACCCTCAAAACCCGTGGGTTGTGGGTAAACCCGGGTGTAAACACCATCAATAACGGCGGGTTAACCCATCTTGTACATCGAATGGATCAAAAATGAGAGAAGAGAGATGATGGTGATGAGATTCGTGACTGAGTTGTGTTTGTCGTGGTGATGGAGGAGGTTTTACGGCGCGTGAAGCACATCAACATGAAGGAAATGACGAGTAGTTTATAGTGGTGGTGGCGGTGTGTTGAGGGTGGCGGCGGTGGTGGAGTATTTGGCCGGAATATCACCGGAAATAATGGAGGTGAGGGAGAGGTGGGTGTCGGCTGGTTTTAGAGAGAGAGAAGACCCAACCCTAGAAATCTATATGTGGTGTATTTATAGGGACGAGTGAGGACTAGGGGCAAACCCTAGCGCGCCCACAGGGACCATTGCTGTCATTTTTGTTACATTTTTAACGAAACAAGAACCGGACCAATAAAACGCGCAATAATTATTTCCCGAGCACTCGAGACTATTTCCATTAAATTTGATTATACATACGTATATTTTAATTTTTCGTTGTCCGAATTAATTATTATTCGTGTTTTATCTGTTATATGGTCAAACCTCATGCATAATATCCTAGACCTCGATAAACGTTCCCGAAATGTAAGTCAAGATTATAATAGGCTAATGATATAGGAACCCGAATTTCCGAGTTGTCACATACTAATATAAAAGTAATTACAACAAATGATCATTCCACCCTAGTCATAAAAAGCACGGAAATCATACACTAGCACCTCACAAATAGTGTTTGGATACTCTCATCTCTCGGGTGTTATAAACCTATATATAACTAGTGGAAATTGAAAAATATAACTCATTATCCGTCATAGAAAATAGATTACCATAAGCTTGGGAAAGGATCAAAAACCTCCACCACTAGGCGTAAGCACCTAGGAAAACTATCAAAGAGGGCTTTTCAAGGGTTATAATGTTAGGTGTAGGGATATGATAACACGGTTTGTTGGAATAAAGGATATTTTTACTGGTGGCGAGTTAATTGTCTTGATCAAATACTTGTACAATGCGGCGTTGCTAAGCCAAGACTCGACTCAACTTAAGCTAATCATAAAATAACAAAAACATAAAAGGAAACGGGATGGTAGTCCGTATGTTTTTTTTCGTTTTTTTCTTAATTTTTCAATTTTTCAATTTTTTTTTTTTTTTTTTTTTTTTTTTTTTTTTTGCATACACTCTTGCCCTACCATCCATAATAATACATCATAGGGGACTCGGTTCTCCCCTTACACTTGAACTTTTACATACTTTACAACTAACTATTCTAATGACTCGAATTAAGATAATCGAAACATTTGAAGTACTTTAAAACATTTGATGCACATATGGGGGTAATAATTGACTTCTTCCCCATTACTCCATAACAATAGTACTTTACCCATGAGTCCCAATCGTCCCAAAACAATATGTACAAGATATTACTCGACTTAGCAACCATGTAATCAATTAGACAATTAACAAAGGGTTTAAACAAATAACAATAATGCACTAAAGATGAGTGCATACAAGGTAGGCTAAGGCGATTTGGGTGTACATTTGGTGGTGGATTGTAAACAAATTCTTTCTTTAAGTAACCGGAATGCGCTATTCAGAATTTCTTCCTTTCGGTCTTTCCAATAACTTAAAGTTAGAAACGAAAAAGATAGGCTCTGAGGGGTGTACTAGGGGTATTGTGTACTAAAAATGAGTACATCGCAAAGGTGTGGGAGAATTACTTGACCAATGAAGTCAATGTAATTATATAAACAGGTGTAAAACAATGGTTATCATAATGCCTCTTATCATGTAGTAATCCAACTACAAGAATGTAGTCTCACTTGTGGTCTCGGGATGAATCACTAACGCAAGTTCTAGAATCTAAATACTACCGGTACACTCATAAGCACTAAGGCTTTTCCTAACAAATCTAGAGGCGAACCTCACATATTTAGGGTGGAAAATTTTTTGAGTGGTACGGTTTTTGTGCTAGTCATATAACTCCTATCCATGAGACGCTTATTAAGACTAAAGTTTCACTCCTATATGTTGTAAAAAAATTTAAATTTGGTGCTAAAATTGCCCTAACAAATATTTCTCTCAGTTTTATTACACATCAACTATTAAACAAACAAAAATCAAGTGCAATTGTAATCTCTAAGGTGTCTTCATTTACCCCCCCGCCCCTTACACTTAAGCCGAACATTGTCTCCAATGTTCAATTAAAAGATGTAAAAGTAAAGAAAATGAAAGAATGAAACAATTACTCCCCTGATTCGTTCGGTGTGGATGATGTGGTAACATGGTTAAATCCTCCTCCAAGAGAATGTAAAAACTTCAAGATTAAAGCAGCGCCAAAAGCTTGATTCCATGTACATCTTCTTGTCCAATATAACCTGTTAAACCTGAGAAAAAAATCACGGCAAACCTCACGTAAAATCGGCGGTAAATTCTATATAAGATAAAATCCTAGAAAGCAAGTAAAGATATAATGCTTGTGGAATGAATGTTTGCAGATTCCTGGAGTTTATAAGTTAAAGATTTAACAAAACTTTACAATTCCAGCAGAAAAATAAAACTTGCAAAATTTTCAGAAAATTAACACCTGACGTCGTCAGGTTGTAAATCCTGACGCCGTCAGAATTGATCTGACAGAAATTTCATGTTTAGTTTCTGGAAAATTTCTAGAAAAACCTATGCCTTAATTCCTGGAATTCCTGCAAAGCATTCATCATGACTCGATACAAGCATTTGACTCAAACAAGTACTAATATGTATGTTTATTTCTTATTGTTATCGTTCATGTTCAATTCGTTCTTTTAAACAAATTTGGATTTCCCTTACACTTATCTTTTGCAAAATACCTTTATATGTAGTTAAGACGAAGTTAAAAACAAAATAAAGCATTTTCACAATTTAATTTGAAACATGAACCATAAACAATAAAAATAAAACACACATACGGAAGCAAATAAAATCAAATAAACAAACAATCAAACAAATAAAGCTTGGGTTGCCTCCCAAGAAGCGCTTTTCTTTATTAACGAGTCTTGTAGCTAGACTCAAAGTCACGCTCTATTACGTGACTCCATCATTGGTTACGTTCTCTAGGTCATCCTCTTGTTTAATCTTATATTCAGGACCTAGTTGTAGGCATTCCTGATAGAACCCAAATATTTTCTTCATCACGTGGTCTACTCCTTTACGTCTATCCTCATCATTCCTATAGTAGACCACTTGCTTATGCTCCTTCTCAAGGTTCGATAAAAGTCGGTATTGCTCTATCTTATAGGGCATTTGGTAGGCTATCTCATCGGTCTCCTCCTTGAACCTAACTATCCCTAGAGACGGGTCATAATTCATTTTAGAGGCCTCAACAAATGGCTTTCCAAACACTACTTGAGTTAGGCAACTATCTATTACCGGACGAATATCTTCTACAATCACGAAATCGGTAACATACGTGAAGTTCCCTATAAAAACGTGCAATCCCTTAACTCTTCCCACAAAGTTACTTATCCTACATTTGTTAGGAAATATCCTAGGTCCAAGTTGCTTTTTCATTATCCAATTGTAATGGATCCTAGTCATAATGTTTATGGGAGATTTAAGATCGATGTAAGCTTTCCACACATGCACATGCCCAATGTTGCATGGTATGTTGATATTAGATGGATCGCCCGCTTTGATGATTGGTGAACCTAGGAAGTATGGTGTCTCGGGGTCATCGAATAAATCCCTATGGTACGCACGTTCTTCCTTAGTGGGTAACCTATCGAAGTAGTCCACTACATCCTCTACTTCATCTACTCCCTTTTTCTTATCATCCTCAACTTCCATAACCTCATTCTTATACTCACTATCAATTCCAATCCTATCCCTATCTTCTTCTTCTTCCCTATTCTTATCGATTGGCTTAATAGTGACAACATTGACGAAGTGGACATGTTTGGATGATGAGGGGTCCTTGATTTGGGTTCCGTTACTTGTGTTCCTAGTGTCCTTATTTGTTGGGGCCAACACTTGGTTGTTGAGAGCCTTCAATTTGGACATCAATCCTTCAAATTTATTGGTACTACCATAGTTGTTGGAAGGATTGTTGTTGAAAGTACGGTTTAAGGATGAACCATTTGATTGAAAACGATTAGGTGGATTGGAAGAATTGTTTTGGGGCGTGTTTTGGTTTTGTTTCCACCTAAAGTTTGGGTGATTTTTCCAAGAGGGGTTGTAGGAATCACCGTAAGGGTTTGGCTAGGGTTTGAAATTGTACCACTTATCTCCCGCTCCGTCGGTACGCGAGGATGCGTAGTCCGCAAAAGCTTGTTCGGGGAGTTCCATGCAATCACGAGTGTCATGGGGACCACTACAATACTCACATGAAGAAGTGATTTTGTTCACTTGGCTTGAAGGTTTAGGAGCTTCGTAGGATTTCATGAGAAACTTGACTTGGTCTTCAAGTTCCATGATCCTACGGTCGGGAGTGCTTGAATTGTTCGAAGGCAAAGATATTGCCTTGACCGTTTTGTTCAAATCACGGGGATCATTCCAACTTTCGTTGTCATAGAGAGAAAGATCTTCTATGAGTTCCCATGATTCTTCCGCACTTCGATCATGTAGCTTACCACCGGCCGCTTGGTCAATGGTTTACCTCGTGGAGAGATTGATATGGTCATAGAAGATTTGGACTTGGTGCAAAAGATCTATGCCATGATGAGGGACTTTTTGGAGTAAGTCCTTGAAACGAGTCCATGCTTCGTAAAGAGTTTCGCCTTGACATTGTTGGAACATCAAGATGTCATTCCTTAACTTGGTGGTTCTTCTCGGTGGGAAAAATTAAGCAAGGAAACGAGAGGTGAGATCATCCCAAGATGTGATGGATCACGCGGGTAAACGCTCAAGCCATTGACTAGCTTGGTCACGTAGAGAGAATTGGAAGAGACGCAATTGGGTCATCTCTCGAGTGTTAACATCAAGGTCTATGGAATCTACGATTTTGAGAAAGTCCTTGAGATGTTGATTTGGATCTTCGGAACGAAGTCCATGGAATGCACATCCGCTTTGCACCAACCGGATGGTGTCGGATCGCAAGGGAGACACATTGGCTCCTTGAGTGAGCTCAATGGTGTTTCGATAGCCTTGGTGGCTAGGACGGGAGTACTCTCCTAAAGTGCGTGCCCTAGGAGGTTGGTTTGGTTGTGGTGGGTTTTGTTGTGGTGGGTTGACGGGATCAAAGATATTACCACCTTCCATGATGGCGGATGGTAATGGTTACGAACAAAGAAACGAAGAAAAAAGATAGACTAAAGAAAACCTAATAAAAATAAAATAAAAATCTCACTAGAAAGGAATCTAGTGAGTAGACCTAATAAAAATAAATTCAGCCTAAGCAATAACTATTCCCCGGCAGCGGCGCCAAAAACTTGATGTGTGGATTGCGGTCTACGCAAAAGGTTTTACCTCTCAAGGGATCTTGAGAAGCTTGCAATCCCCACCAGGCAGTGTACCTGACCGATGTAGTATAGTGTAGTGGCAAGTACCGGGGGATTGATCGTTCTCACAGGGAATAGTGTTCGTTAGGATTGAAAATAGTCTAATTAGGTCTAGGGGTGAGGGATGATTCGTTTTGTATTTTTATAATTTTAGGAAAGCAAGTAAAAATCTCGGTTTTGGAAGAGTGGGCGGAATTAGTTGCTAGTCAACTAACCCAAATAACTACTAATGCAAATAAAATAAAATGACAAGAAAATAAAATGAGAAAACTTATATATGGAGAAAACGTGTTTACTTAGACTTCATTACTCCCTAGTTATCTTTTATTGATTGATAAGTTTGTTACAATTGCGTGGGTGACAGGTTGCATTCCTTAATACCATTCGTGGGGCCGTGTACGATCTTCCCCAACTCTATAAGCTTCTATGTCTTCCTATGGCGACATGTTTAGTATCCTAACCATGGCCACCTTAATAGTCACTTATGCATTAAATACAACCATTAAAATCGTAGTACACATCCGATTCATGTTTCTTAAGACGTTCAAGCATGTTACCATATAGGAGATTAGCCAGTTTTCTTAAGCCTAACATCGATTATCATTCACCCAACAACAATTAATAACACACCATCAATCAACAATTAATAACTAGGTTTCATTACATCTAAGCAAACACAAATAAACCTAACCTAGCATGTTAAAAGAAAGACAAGCATAAGATATAATCAAACAATACATAGACATATTGAATGATTGATGGATTACTTATCTTTAATTGAACATGGAAGAAACAAGGGTATGAAACCCTTGAAAAGGTCTGAAAATTGGACTAGGGTTTGTGTGTGTGTTCCACCAAAAAATTCCTCTTAAAAGTTCCTCCCTTATCGAATGAAAAATCCTAAAATATATATAGATATTACATTCTGACGACGTCAGCTTATAGCTTCTGACGCCGTCAACTCGCCGTGTTTAGGGTTCTCGGATCATCTAGATCCACTTCTGACGACGTCACGTTATAAAGTCTTCTGGGTCGCCTCTCTTTAGCATTACACGAGACGGCCTTCATTTGGTAACACCTGACGCCGTCAGGTGTTAAACCTTGATTTCTTCTCTTGAGCGTCTGGTACAAACATAAATCCACCTCTTTTGTCTTCAAATGACGGCGTCACCTTTTGGTGTCTGACGCCGTCAGGTACAAATTCCAGCATGATTTTATGACTTTGTCGTTTTCTTCACTTTTTGCTCAAAAAACGTCCAAAATGCTTCATTTTCCAGAATTCCTCTCAAAAGTACCTAAAATGACAAAAGGAACGATTTAAGATAATATTTGATCATAAAATCACAATTTAGGGATTAAATGACCCCCTAAAAGCGTAACACTTTTCGCCTCATCAGTGAGTTACAAGTGTCAAAAGCGTGAGTTATTCAATGATATGAGTCTTATTCATGGGATGGTTGGGAAAGTGATTAACCACACTTAGGACTTAATCTATTTGTTTGTTTATTTTTTATTTTACACCAATTTATATCTTAAATGTTATCCATACCCAACCGTATTATTATATTCGTTATTAGCTTTCGAGCATCCGAATATGGTGATGGCTAAGTGAGAATGTTAAATGTGTGAATAAGGTAGTGACCATCCGAGTATTAGATTAATTGACTAGCGCGCTAGTGATCTAGTGTGTGACTTGGTGACCATCCGTTATGCAAATAACGCGCTAGCGATCCAAGAAGTGCACTAGTGACCATCCGTTAGTTGAAGCGTCGAGGACTCGCGCTAGCGATCTACTAAGTTTGTGCAGGAGATGTTTGAACGAAGCTAGGTTTAACCCTTAAGCCTCAAAACCCTTTTTACCGCTTTAGACTTGTCACTCCTTAGCTTTAGTAGTGGAGATGTGTATCCTTGCCAAACATATGATAGAATATTCGTCACAACTAAACAATTAAACGATTTAGATCGGTTTATATTGTATATTTTGATTTTGTTTCTAACTCGTTAAGTGTTTGGTTTTGCAATTATGATGAGACGAATATGTGCTTAATTATAAAAATACATCCTAATATCTTTTAGGATACATTTTCATAAATTGTAATCTAAGGTTTACATGGGGACAAGTAAAGTTCAAGTGGGGGGATATTTGATGACATCAAATAAGTACATTATATTGTCATCATTTGTCCAATTTAATTGACTTTTTTTATTATATTATATATGAGAATCGATATTTAATTATTTACTTTAGTAATTCTCAGGTAAAAACAAGCAATTGGTGAAACTTGACGATTTTGTATGAAATATGGAGCTAAACGATCAAGATGAAAAAAGTCTACTGAACTGAAGGAGATACGCCGTATCATTCTAGACAGATACGCCGCATCATCATACTTAGACGAATTCGAAGACCATTGCCTGACTTTGAAGAATGCGCCGCATCTGATTATATCATGCGCCGCATATGAAACCTTGGTCAACGAAGAAGAACCAACTTGTTCTACTCCAGATACGCCGCATTACATTCTCAACATGCGCCGTATCTCTATCCAGACTTCACCAAATACGATTCAAGATACTGAAGGACATGCGCCGCATAAAGATTCAAGTTACGCCGCATCTGAAGACGGTGTACGAATATCCCATAATTTTAATCTTGGACCCTACGCGAAGTTAAGTACATGCGCCGCATCTACTTCGTCGATGCGCTGCATCATACCCACAGACAGAACCTATAAATACCCCAAGAGACAGACGAATTTTGTGTGCAACAAAACCCTAAGGAGACGAATTCAGACGACAAGGCAACACAAGACACACCCAATTCAGAGATCTTAGAGCCGTAAGAAGGTCCTGCTTGTGTTTAATTCTATTAAGTAGTTTTGTTTTATTGTAATAGTAAACTTTAATCCATTAGGATTGATGGGCTTGTGGCCGCCATACTGCTCCCCTTAAAATTGCTTTTCCAACGATTAATAGTTTATATGATATTTTTTTGGTTCTTTTTATATGTGCATTGATAACCTCTGTGTCTAGCTGTGTTTTGCTTGGGCTGCCATACCCCCTCCACGCTTATTTATCTAGTGCAAATTAGTTAAGTGAGATAGACATAAGTAATCATTAAGAGTTTACTCGCCTATAGTTAAGATCCAACGAGACAGATAAGATTACGATACTCGTCATATAAAACTAGCAATAAAACAAGTGACAAGCTACTTAATCATTAGACAGGCTTCTTTAGGTTTCTATCATCTATCTGTGTACGTGTTCGCCTATCGTTGAATTTGTTCTCATTAGTTTTAATAGTTATAATTAATCAACCAATCGTGCTAGTCTCTCAGACTAAACCCCCTTGCGTTAGATTAGATTGTAAAACTAACTTAGGCTTTAAATTACTGATAGACATACTAGATATTACGTCCACTCTTAGTGATCGACACTCTACTTACCACTATCTACATATTGATCCGGTACACAGCCCGTTAGTGTGTGTGTTATAGGATAAGTCGGCTAAATATAAATGTAAAACTTGAATAGGCATAAACCCCTATACTACAACGTGACACGCAGCACATCACTGCATAATTTTTTTTCCTCATATCTGTGTCTAGGAATCTATTTTGAACAAAATTAAAGATTGGGAAACTACTTTTTATTGCATAAACATATTTTTATACAAAACCCAATCTATTTTATCCAAATCATTCTCACATCTAAGAAACACATGTAAACCAATTTCCTTGCATTGTTGAATAATGCTAAAAATATTCTTAAAAATCATGCATAAAATCTCATATGAATTGTCAAAATATATAACTTAATATATACCTTTGACACTCATGAATTGAGTAAAATCAAATCAAGGAGACATTGGATTATTTCTTAAGATATTTTTTTCTTGCATTTAAGAGTCGTAACAATCACATCTCCACATTTGTTGCATATAGGCACACACTAGAACAAAATCAATAATCATACCTCCACATTTGTTCCATCACTAATTTCCCTTGCTAGTTGCTATTGCCTTTGCTCTATTATTTTTACTCTATATAATTACTTGCTCTAATACCATTTTGCTTGCTAGATTGAATTACTTGCTTGCTTACTCATTTAATTAATATGTCTTGCATGCATATCTATTAATATATTACATACATTATTGCCTCAAAGAGTTGGACTTGCTTGAAACAAAAACTCAAAACATAGCCCTCTCTACCTATTCCTGCCAAAAACCCATTTCTAGAAATCTGGGAACCAGATGATGGGTGGCCCCCTTAATTATAAAGGGCGGCCCCCTTAATATTTAAGGGGACCGGCCCCTATTTAAGGGGACCGGCCATCTGCTGGTCGAGTTCACAGAATCTTTTCTACTTTTTAGCCCATTTCATCCTACACTTCCCAAAATTCACAAACATATTTTGTTCTAATCTCTCCAACAAATTTTATCCATCCTTAATCACATCAATCTTACACTATAAATACTCCCATTCCTCATAGTCTCCACTCATCTCATCATGTCCTCTCCCATCAAACCGAAACCAAAAACCTCAAGGTTAACGAAGATGACCGAGAAACCCGTTTGGAGAAGGAAGCCTAACATCCGTAAAAAGCCCATCGAACCAAATGATGTTGTCAAACATCTAACACCAAATTCCTCCTATGTCTCCAACTATCCACATAACCCTCAAGCTCACTCAAATGAACCCTTTCTCAATCCTCATAATGGTCAAGCATCCACCGATGTCCCCAACTACAAACCTACATTTCATCCATTTTCTCCAAACGATCCTCTTGTTGAACAATCTCAACCTCCAAACAACAATCAATATTACATCCCTAACACCTCACTCTCTTTCCCACCAACACTACATGTCAACAACAAAAAAATTCCTCCATCATCATCTTCCTTGGAAACCTTGAAGTTCCGTGAAGAACTTGACCAACTCCATGATCTTCGTGATCTCAATGCTATGCACCTTGCACAACGTAATTTGCATCACCCTCCTTCCTCTCCATACTCAAATTGCTTGCCTCACTCTCTCAACTTGGATCAAGTTACAAACCACACAGACTATTGTCCTTGTTGCATCTTCCTTCAAAAACAAATTCTCGACTTGAGTGAATGACCGGATCTACACACGCTCCTTGTGTTAGATGTGATACGTTGAACAATGCCTAGTCTAGCAAGCGGAATTTACTAGCTAGCACTTAGAAGATTGGTTTGTAGTGTTTTGTATGAATATAACAGTGAACAAGAACACAACAAATAAACTTAAACACTTTGCTTCAATATTTTTTTGAACGATTACAATGAATAATATGAAGCTTTTATAATTCGTGTGTGTACTTCTATAAACCCTAATGAGGATCTCCTTTGATAATACAAGGAGTCCTATACAAGCAATACATCTAAACGTATAATTCTATCATAATAAGATATACATCATATCTTTTCAAATATATCTCAAACACGGTTTCAATCTTTATCACTTAAGCCGTACAAACTTTTCTTCATCAGCAGTACCAACTGCTGCTTATATATCTCAGCCGTACCAACTTCTTATGAACCGTACCAACTTTGCATGAGCAATACCATCTTATATAGAGCCGTACTAACTGCTTCACCAAAATTCCCAACAATCCTCCCCTAAACTTATGATTTCTGTGTAAATCAATAAGTTTCTTAAAATAACAATTTTGGGAATTCTAAACCACTTTGACGATGGGAAATTCTTTCAAACACTTGGAAATTTTCTACCTTTAAACTCTCCAAAGAAATTAATCCCAAGCATTAACACCGAATTTATTGCTAATATCTACCCATCATTTAATGTCACCAAAACACCATTGGTTCTGTTTGGAATGGAATTATCTCTTTTGAATGATAAACTTTATGGTTCTTTTATGATTCTTGTTTCTTGTTTCTCTTTGTACTAAATAGATAAAAAATTTCCTAAAATTTTCCTCCCCTGAATCACATAATAATCTTTAGCAGCAACTGAACAAGATACAATACCTCCCCTGTTTGAAAGATTCTTTACCATCAGAACATATGACATTAAAGCTCTGCTTCTAATATGACAATATGTACAAGAAACCATCAATTCAGTTGTTTAGTTTCAAGGCTACTCTCATCACTTCCAGATGTGTAACCTTCTGAGAGAGGTGAATCATAGAGAATTGAGTCAGTTGGAAACCAATTTTGAACAAGCAGTACAAACTAGTTGAAACTAGCAGTACAAACTGTTTTAATAAAAATTTTCAGATATTGTGAACTTGAAAACAAGTTTTGCTCACTTATAGTTTTTAGCAAACTATCAGCTATTAACGGATTTGATATGTCTTTACCAATAGCCGTTTGCTTTTGGACTAGTCAACTCTTTTGGTGGAATGCACCTCACCTTGGTGAATTGATTACCAGATATGGTTTTCCACAGCCTTTACCACAAGCCATAATCTTGTGGGCTAGCCAACTCTTCACAATCAGATTTGGTGAGTTGATAACCAACCAGTTTTTGGTAAACTGTCAACCATCAACGGATTTGAGTAGTCTTTACCAGAAACCGTTTGATCTGGACTAGTTGATTCTTATGTTGTTTAGACATGGTGAATCAATTACCATTGGTAGTCCAAAATCATAGTCCAAACATCAATATGCTTTTTGAACCTGAAATGTTAGTCCAAAACCAAAGAAGATACAAACAGAATTTGACTAACATGAAACATAAGCAGTACAAACAATAAGTAGCAGTTCAGACTGTTCATAGCAGTTTACATAGACACACTTTAGCAGTACCCAATCCATTATGTACAAAAACACTTAGACATAGATTTCATTTAAGGGTTAAGCATCCCAATACCTGTTACCAAGTACTGAAACCTCCCTACATCAAAACCTTTTGTTAATAAATCAGCATAGTTGTCATCAGTGTAAATTTTGACAACTTGTACTAATTTCTTTTCATTACAGTCTCTAATAAAATGATGTCTAATTTCAATATGTTTTGTTTTTGAGTGTTGAACTGGATTTTTAATAATACACATTGTACTGCTATTGTCTATGTAAATAATAGTGTTCAAGAAGTTATACCCATAATCAAGCAATTGATTCTGAATCCACAAAACCTGAGCACAACAACTTGCAGCAGCCACATATTCAGCCTCTGTTGTAGAAGTGGCCACCATAGTCTGCTTTTTACACTGCCAAGAGATTAATCTGCATCCTAGGAACTGACAACCACCAGTAGTTGACTTCCTATCCATACTAGCTCCAGCATAATCCGAATCAGAAAATGCTACTAAATCAAATGCAGATTCTTTAGGATACCATAAACCAAGCTTTGGTTGACCTTTAAGATACCTAAAAATCCTCTTTACTGCTGTAAGATGAGACACCTTAGGATTTACTTGGAATCTAGCACAAGCACAAACTGCAAACATAATGTCAGGCCTGGATGATGTAAGATACATCAAAGACCCTATCATGGATCTGTACATGTGAACATCCACATCTTCACCACTGTGATCCTTTAATAACAAGTGTGTCTCCTTATCAACTGGTGTGCTAGCAACTTTAGTATCTGAGAATTGGAATTTTTCAGAATTTCTACAACATACTTGTCTTGGCTAATGAAAATACCATCTGGATTTTGTTTCACTTGTAGCCCCAAAAAGAAAGTGAGTTCTCCCATAGAACTCATTTGAAATTGATCTTTCATCAACTTCTCAAACTCTCTGCACATCTCTTTCTTTGTGGATCCAAAGATGATGTCATCCACATAAACTTGGACCAATAGAATATCACTTTTGTCCTTCTTGATAAAGAGAGTTTGATCAATCTTTCCCCTATGAAACCCATTTTGCAGCAAATAAGTAGCAAGAGTTCCATACCAAGCTCTGGGAGCTTGATGCAAGCCATAGAGGGCTTTAACCACCTTGTAAACCTTATCTGGATGATCAGGGTCTATAAAGCCTGGAGGTTGAGAAACATAGACCTCCTCATCAATAGTACCATACAGAAAGGCACTCTTCACATCCATTTGATAGACCATAAATCCCATAAAGGATGCATAAGCAAGAAAAAGTCTGATTGCTTCAATCCTTGCAACAGGAGCAAAGACCTCTTCATAATCAATCCCTTCTTCCTGAGTATAGCCTTGAGCTACAAGTCTGGATTTATTCTTCACCACTATGCCTCTTTCATCCTTCTTGTTCCTAAATACCCACTTAGTTCCTATCACCCTCATTCCCTTTGGCAAATCAACCAGAACCCATACCTTTTGAATTTTGAATTGAAGCAGTTCTTCTTGCATTGCCTCAACCCAGCTGGATGCTTCTAAAGCCTTGAGCACATTTTTGGGTTCGATTTGGGATAGAAAACAGACAAACATACATTCATTCTCATCTTCATGGTGTTTTTCTGTATAAATGACACTGAGAAAACCATGAACATCTGGTTCTTGTGTCTGCCTTCTAGTTTTGACTCCAGATTGAACATCACCAATAACATTTGTGAGAGGATGATTCTTGTGGATTGTAGTCTGGGGAGTCGAAGGAATATCATAAATGATTGGCAGGTTTTGTAAACCATCTCCAAAGACATCAAAATCATCATCTGAGAGAGCAGTAGTAACTGGTGGAACATGAGAAGATTGACTTAGTCCAGCAGCATCATCATTTTTCTCAGCAGTTGAAACTGTTGGTTGAGCAGTACTAAGTTTACTCTTTGAAGATTCTGCTTCTTTTCCCTTGAGTCCATCATTCTTTCCTCCAATAACATCCTTTGAGGTAGAATCACATACTGGACCCTCTTCCGGAATAGGCATGTAAACACAGTCATCATCATCTTCAGATCCTGCATGTTCATTAGTATTTGTACCTGTAACAGGCACATAATTCATAGAATCTGAAAGACTGTCAATATCAAAGATCCAATCTGGACCAACACCTGCAACATTTTGTTTATTCTCCAAAAATTCTATGTGCAGATTCTCTTCTACATGCTTGGTGCTAGTATTGTACACCCTAAAAGCCTTACTATGCAAAGAATAACCAACAAAGAAACCTTCTTCAGATTTCCCATCAAACTTTCCTAATTGATCTTTGGTATTCAGAATAGTAACATGACAACCAAATGGTCTCATGAAACCTAGAGCAGGGGTTCTACCTCTAAGAAGCTCATAAGCAGTCTTATTGTGAGGATGCACAACTAAAACTCTATTCAACACATAACAAGCAGTCCCAACTGCTTCAGCCCAGAATGAAGTAGGTAGCTTAGAGTCAGCTAACATTGTCCTAGCAGCCTCTATAAGAGTTCTATTCTTCCTTTCTGCTACTTCATTTTGCTGAGGGGTTCTAGCTACACTAAACTCCATTTTAATACCTTTCTCTCTGCAAAAATCATCCATCACTCTATTCTTAAATTCTGTTCCATTATCACATCTGATTATTTTAACTTTCCTATCCACTAAGTTTTCTACTTCAACAATGAAGGACTTAAGGATATCACTAGTCTCATCCTTAGTTCTCATAAAGAACACCCAAGAAAACCTACTGTAATCATCAGTGATAACAAGACAGTATCTCTTAAAATTTAAGCTATTCACAAAGGTAGGACCAAACAAGTCCATATGCAACATATATAAAGCTTGAGAAATAGAGTTTTGGGCCTTTGGCTTACAAGAAGCTCTGTGTTGCTTTCCTTTAAGACAAGAAACACAGGTTTGGTCATTCAGAAAAGTTTTATTTGGTAAACCTCTTACCAACCCATTTTTAGCAATTTTGTTAATGGTTTTAAAATTAACATGACCAAGCCTTCTGTGCCATAACATTGATTCTTCCAATGTGGCCTTTGCAACAAGACAAGTAAGTCCAACCTTAGGAACTAGTTTATTCATTTCAACACTGTATGTGTTGTCCTTTCTAGGGATTTTAAGCAATACTTGACTTTCATCAGGTAGCTTAAAATCAGGAGAAAGAATAAGACAATCAGTTTCAGTAAATAAAACTTTGTTCTGTTTATCACAAATTTGTGATACACTAAAAAGATTGTACTTAAGTTCTGGTACATAGTACACATTTTCAAAATCAAGATTACCAGTTTTAATTACCCCTTTACCAGTAATCCTTCCTCCAACACCACCACCAAAGACAACTGGTCCTCCATCCAGAGATATGAAGTCTGAAAGGTATGACATGTTGCCTGTCATGTGCCTAGAACATCCATTGTCTGTGTATCCTCTATCTGCTTTATCATCTGTAGAATGTTCCTGCACAAGAAATAAAGGTGTTAGTGTCTTTTGGGGACCCAAACCATCATTGGCTTGGATCTGCCTTGTGCATCAATATGAGAAAGTTTGTGGTAGTTTATTGATGCACCATTGGAGGTAGAAGATTTTCTACTCCAATGTGCTGAGGCCTTGACAGCATTTTCCCTTTTTTCCTTAACACTCAAGTGCCTAGCAGTAGGATTTGCTGGTCTAGCAGTTGGAACTGCTAATTTAGGCACCCATTTTTGATTTGACCCTGCTGTCTTCTTATAAAAATGCCTTTGTGCTTGATTTGAAAAGTGTTTTTCATTTGAAACAGTTTGTTTGTTTTGAAGCCATTTGTTTGATCTAACAGTTGGAACTGTTGATCTAACAGTTGAAACTGATTTGTTTCCTGATTTTAACATAACTGCTCTTGGTGTCACTTTATGATTCACATGCGGGTTAGTTAATCTATTTGAGCTGTTTTTATTAACCCTTGCATTGTTATTCCAGTTCACCCTTGAACTTTCAAGATTATTCTTTTTCCATGGGTTAGAATAACAATAAGCAGCAAAGTGATCTAGACTACCACAAACAAAGCACATTCTCCTAGGCATAACAAACTCTTCATTCAACTGATTAGCATGTGACTGGTTCCAGTTCCTCTGACTGCCCTCAGAAACTGGTGATCTGTTCTTAGTCCTATACATCTCAGCATATTTAACATTCTTCCTAACTGGTTTTATGTTTTCAGTCTTAAGCTCTTTAGGAATATGTTTAACATCAATTTTAACAGCATTAGATTTGTCTTTATCCTCACTAGACACATCATCAGATGTCCAATCCTCAACAGTTGGTGCATCTGAATCTCTTTCAGAGGACATCTTTTCATCAGAAAGTGATTTATCACTGGCACTAGCATAAGTATCCTCAGTTTTGACAAATTTTATAGGATTCTCATTTATTTTAATACCATAAGGAGGAAATTCCTTATCCTTAAATTCTTCTATACCTGTATGAGCTAAGTCTATTCTAGGTGGAGCAAACATTCCTCTAATAGGAGGTGCTACAGACTTGTATCCTAAACCAGATTTAGCTTTATTTATGACTTGACTTTCTACAATTCTTTTGACTCCTTCAGATGTAAATTCCAGAGTGTCAACACTTAGCTTTATATTTTCTTTTTCTTTCTTAAGTTTTGCTAAGTCATATACAAGCACACTCATTTTAGCATCTTTTTGTTGCAAGTCTCTTTTTAACACAGCTATTTCATCATTGAAGCTAGACTCATTCTTTCTATAAAAGATAAGTTGTTCTTCTAAAACAGCTAGTCCTCTTTTATGATTTGCCAAATTAAGACTTACTTGACTAAATTCTGCTTTAAGACTATCATACTGTTTTGTGAGACTTTCAAAATCTTTTAAAGCTGAACAAGTATTTGAACATTATGTACCTCAGAGTTTGTGAAAGCCATCAAACTCAAATTGGCTGGTTCATCCTCTTCTACCATGAAGCTCCAATCAAATCCAGCTCCATCTACTGCAACCATTGCTTTGGAGGAAGGTTCTTCAACAGGTACTGTTCTCCTTGTTCCTTGTTGTCCTTTGTTGTTGCTTTGCTGTCTAGGACTTCTACACTCCCTGGCAAAGTGCCCCAGTTTATGACAATTATAGCATTCCACCTTTGACTTATCATACCCAGCAACATCTTTTCCATTGAAGGTAATCTTCTTTCCAGTTCTTTGATAATACTTCTTAGCTCTAATGCTTATCAAAGCTAACTGCCACTTTAAGTCCATAGCTTCCAAATCATCTTCAGCTATCTGAATGAGGTCTTCATTGAAGACCTGAGACCCACTAGATTGTTCTGCCACAAATGCATATATGTCTCATCAGATAAGCCAGCAGTGTTAGTTTTGGTACCAGCAGTACTAACACTAGCAGTTTCAACTGCTTCACCATCTTCATGCTTAGAACTGCTTGAAGAAGATAAGAAAGCCATATTCCCTGAACTAGAACTGTTGCTACCGCCCTTCTTCACCTTCTGCTCAACAATCTTAAGATTGTTATAGAGTTCATTCAATGACATTGTTTCCATCTCTGGTTTATTGCTCCAAACCACAACATAAGTATTCCACTCAGCAGGTAAGCTATTGAGAAACTTCATGTTTAGATCTTCTTTAGGAATCACAATCTTCAACACAGTCAGTTGGCTTATGATCTTTTGAAGCCTATTGAAGATATGATCCAATGTTTCATTGCTTGAAGCATTGAAGTTTTCATAACTCTGTTTAAGTAGAGTTCTCTGAGCCTTCTTGGTAGCTTCGTTGCCACCAAATCTTTCCATCACAGCATCAAAAAGGGTTTTAGCCGTCACATAATGGCTAAAGTTCAACACTTGATCATTAGGAATTGCCATAAGTAACAAGTTCCTAGCCTTTTGATCATTCTTCTTCTTGATACGTTCATCATTAGTCACTGGTTCAGTGTTGAGCGTTATGGTCTTTGAACCATCTTCGTTTACTGTTTCAGAAGTAGTGGGTTTGAAGGAATCACCATTCATGATAATATCCCATAGTGCATAATCCTGCACCATGAAATACTGTTCGATTCTGAGACGCCATAGATCATACTCATTCTGCTTCAGCATTGGGAGTTTGGTAAGAATGGAGGTTTGTGGTGTTTCCATGTCCATCTTGCTTAATCAAATCTTCTAAATCAATGTATCAGCAACCTGTCTCTGATACCACTTGACCGGATCTACACACACTCCTTGTGTTAGATGTGATACGTTGAATGATGCCTAGTATAGCACGCGGAATTTACTAGCTAGCACTTAGAAGATTGGTTTGTAGTGTTTTGTATGAATATAACAGTGAACAAGAACACAACAAATAAACTTAAACACTTTGCTTCAATATTTTTTTGAACGATTACAATGAATAATATGAAGCTTTTATAATTCGTGTGTGTACTTCTATAAACCCTAATGAGGATCTCCTTTTATAATACAAGGAGTCCTATACAAGCAATACATCTAAACGTATAACTCTATCATAATAAGATATACATCATATCTTTTCAAATATATCTCAAACACGGTTTCAATCTTTATCACTTAAGCCGTACAAACTTTTCTTCATCAGCAGTACCAACTGCTGCTTATATATCTCAGCCGTACCAACTTCTTATGAACCGTACCAACTTTGCATGAGCAATACCATCTTATATAGAGCCGTACTAACTGCTTCACCAAAATTCCCAACAGTGAAGATATTTCTTAGATTGAATACCTACTCACTCGTCCTCATCCAATACCTCCATTAAGTCGATATAACATCCCTAAATCCGCCCCTTCCGCTCCATACCCTTCACCATCAAACAACTAAGCCCTATTCTCATGCTTACCGCCTCCAAATAAAATCGTTAAACCCTTTGTATCGCAAGCAAGTCCAATCGCTCTCTTTGGCAACCTAGGACCTTTAATTTACTTTCCTTGTTTTGTTATCATTATGCTTCAAACACTTTGTATGATGTAATGATGTTTGTGTGTTCTACAATCTATGAATAAATTAGTTGTCTTTGTTTCCTCTAAAATTCTTGCTATGCATATATATATATATATATATATATATATATATATATATATATATATATATATATATATATATATATATATATATATATATATATATATAGAGATGGGATATTATGAGAAGGGGTCTTAAAATGAGAAGGGTGGGAAGGATTGTGGGAGTGACATGTGTCACTTTGCCACATCATCATTCCGCCAAAATTATTACTGCATCGTGATGCAGTAATAATTTTGGCGGGAAAAAATTTTTTTTCCCGCCAAAAAAAAAATTTTTTTTTCCCGCCAAAAATTTTACTGCATCGTGATGCAGTAACCGTGATGCAGTAAAAAATTATACTGCATCGTGATGCAGTAACCGTAATGAAGTAAAAAAATATACTGCATCGTGATGCAGTAACCGTAATGCAGTAAAAATTTATACTGCATCCTGATGCAGTAAAAATTTTGGCGGGAAAAAAAAATATTTTTTTGCCCAAAAAAAAATTTTTTTTTTGGCGGGAAAAAAAAATTTTTTCCCGCCAAAATTTTTACTGCATCACGATGCAGTAACCGTGATGCGGCATGATGATGTGGCATGGGGATGACACATGTCACTCCCACAATCCTTCCTACCCTTCTCATTTTAAGCCCCTTCTCATTGTATCCCTACCCTATATATATATATATATATATATATATATATATATATATATATATATATATATATATATATATCCCGGTGCCTTGTCTTTGTTTGTTCTTAACATGTCTTTGTAGCCAAGATTCCCATAGCTCGATTCCTTGGTGCCCTCGAACGAGGGGGAGTACACATCAAGGGGGAGTTCTCATTCCGTCAAATTTCATTAATGAAACTAGTCGGCATAACCTTTTTGATTCTACAAAAAGGGGGAGAAGTGGATATAAACTCACTAAATACTTGTCTAAAACTAATTTTTGATTTAATGAGTCTAGATTTTGTAATCAGCAAAAAGGGAGAGATTGTTGATATAAATAATGCCTAAAAACGTTATTAATATTTTTTGATATCTCTACGTTTTGATAACCACAAAATGTAAAATCATTAAACGCAAGATTAGTACGTAAACAAGTATTTAGTTGTAAATATTCATTTAAACAACTTAATCACTTAAGGTACGAATAAACAAAATGTCTAATGCATTTTATGATCAAAGGAACATTTTCTTAATCACTAGAATTTTTATAAAATGTTACAAACATTTTATATCTTTTACAAAATCATTTTTGGTAAATAAAGAAATATGTTTAATCTATAATAAATATATGAATTCAAATTTTCAACCAAAAATGTCAAAAATGTTCCAGAAAAACCTTCCCCAGTAAAAGACAAGCCTAATAGCCATTGGTGCTGGGCGGCCCCCTTAATATTTAAGGGGCCGGCCACTAATTAAGAGGACCGACCCCGCTCCTCCAGGTCTCAGGTGTACCTATAAATACTGGACTATTCCTGGACTTTTTTCCTCACCTTTTGCACCTCAAATTTTCTGATCTAAATTTTCCTTCATATCTTTCTAAATCATTTGATCGTATTATCATAAGCTTTTGTTTCCAAGTGATCCAAGCTTCAACCATCCAAGTGCAAAAGAAAAATACTTCTACTTTACAAGACAAGAAGTATTACAACTTAGTGTGATCATTCTACATAAGTTGTTGGTGTAGTATATTTTGTAAATCATTTATTCAATTGTGTATAAGGTGTATGTATTTGTTAGATAGGTATATGATAAGGAGAAATTTGTTACGCTTTTAGGGGGTCATTTAAGCCCTAAATCGTGATAATATGATCAATTATTACCTCAAATCGTTTCTTTTGTCAATTTAGGTACTTTGGAGAAGAATTCTCGAAAATGAAGCATTTGGGACATTTTTAGAGCATAAAGTGAAGAAAACGACAAAGTCAAGAATCCAAGCTGGAAACAGTACCTGCCGGCGTCAAATGTCACTAGGTGACGCTGTCACACGTTGATCAAGAGGTGGATAATTACTTTGAACTTGACGGACCAGAATGGAATTTGAAGATTTACATGAGACGGCGTCACGTTCTAAAGACACCAAGGCCGTTACATTTAAGACAAAGAGAGACGCCCCAGAACCGTTTTGAACTAGACGGCATCAGAAGTGGATCTAGGCCATCCGAGAAACCCTAGGTCGGCGACTTGACGGCGTCACAACCTAAAAGGTGACGCCGTCAGATTGTATTTTCTATATATATTCTTGGATTTTTCATTCATTAGAGAGAACTTTTGGGGAGTGGAACTTTAGGCATAACCCTAGCTCGAATTTCAAACCTTTTGTAAGGGTTTCATACCCTTCTTTCATCCATGTTTAATTGAAGATAAGTCTCTCTCTTTAATCATTCAATATGTCTATGTGTTGTTTGATTATATCGTATGCTTGTCTTATTATTAACATGCTAGAGTAGGTTTGTTTGTGTTTACTTGGATCTAATGAAACCTAGTTATTGATTGTTGATTGATGGTTTGTTATTGATTGTTGTTGGGTGAATGATATCGATGTTAGGCTTAAGAAAACTGGCTAACTTCCTATACGGTAACTTGCTTGAACGTCTTAAGAAACATGAATCGGATGTGTACTACGATTTTAATGGTTGTATTTAATGCATAAGTGACTATTTATGAGGCCATGATAGGATACTAAACGTGTCGTCATAGGAAGAGATATAAGCTTATAGGGTAGGGGAAGGACGTACACGCCCCCACGAGTGGTATTAAGGAATGCAACCCGTCATCCACGCAATTGTAACAAAATAATCAATCAATAAAAGATAGCTATGGAGTAGTGAAATCTAAGTAAACACGTTTTCTCCATATAAGAGTTTTCTCAATTTATTTTCTTGTTATTTTATTTTAATTGTTTAAGTAGTTATTTGGGTTAGTTGGCTAGCAACTAATTCCGCCCACTCTTCCAAAACCGAGAATTTTACTTGCTTTCCATAAAATATAAAAAATACAAAAAGAATCATCCCTCACCTTTAGACCTAGTTAGATTAGTTTCAATCCTAACGAACACTATTCCCTATGTAGAACGATCAATCCCCCGGTACTTGCCACTTCACTATACTACATCGGTCAGGTACACTGCCTGGTGGGGATTGCAAGCTTCTCAAGATCCCTTAAGAGGTGAAACCTTTTGCAAGGTTGCAAAACCACGCATCAGTATAAGCATAAGAAATTAGAGGTTGTGGTGTGTAAGTAGTGAAGGTGTGGAAAAGTAGTGGTGTGAATAAGTAGTGCTACGTTGTGAAGTAGTCGTGAAGAAGTTGTGTAGTGACTAGTGGTGTGAGATTAGCTGCTAGGATTAGAACTCGACATTTAGCTTTGTGTCGTTAATCGGTGTAAGCAAACGTGTGTAAGGTTTACTCCGCCATAAGGGAACTTGTTGACGTAGTGAAGAAAACTCTCGAGTTAGGTGTTCGGGGAGTGGAGTAGGGTGAAGAGGTGCTTCGTTACCGAACCACTATAAATCCTTTGTGTCGCGGTTCGATCTTTCCATGTCTTACTTATTATTTTAATTGCTTTGTCATTACTTCCATGCCAAAAGATCCGTGTAGAACCAATTTTTACCATAGAACCAATCAAGCAATCTTAGTCACTCATTTTTTTATCAAAATAAAAAAAATAAACTTTCACCATTTTTTTAAAAAATTAAATATCTTGCAAACCGTAAATCGTTACGTCAAAAAAAAAATACCATCACGACGAGAATTAAATTATCTTTCTATAGACATGCATTGTTATATACTTTCGATGAACTTTTTTTTTCAATGAACTTTTTTTTTTCAAAATTTCCGCCCAGAAAAATCATATATGATTTGTAAAAATCATATGTGATTCGTTAAAATCAAACCATATGTGATTTTTTTTTCAATGAACTTTTTTTTTCAAATTTTCCGCCCAGAAAAATCATATATGATTTGTAAAAATCATATGTGATTCGTTAAAATCAAACCATATGTGATTTTTACGAATCATGTATGATTTTTACAAATATGATTTGTAAGAATCATATGTGATTTGTAAAAATCAAATTATATGTGATTTTTACGAATCATATATGATTTTTCTGGGAGAAAATTTAAAAAAAAGTTCGTCGAAAAAAAAAAGTTCGTCGAAAGTACATAACAATGCATATCTATAGAAAGATGATTTAATTCTCGTCGCGATGGTATTTTTTTTTGTAGCTTGAAGATTTACCGTTTGCAAGATATGTTGTTTTAAAAATAAAGGTGGAAAATAAAAATGAGTGGCTATGATTGGTTCATTGGTTCTATGGCAAATATGAGTTCTATATTGATCTCATCTCTTACTTCCATATACATATATATCTCTATATTATATATAACAGGAGGCGTTACACGTAGATAATGCCACGTAATGCCACCTCAATGCCATGTCATTGCCATGTAATTCATTATCAGCCATGTCATCACATTGTGGCCATGTAAGCAATGTTGCATACTTGGGATTAATTAAAATTCGTATTTAATTAAAACTGCTTAGGTCATTTAATCCACACAAAAGTGCTTCAACCACTAGACCGGCCAATCTAGTTTTTGTACTTTACAATACAAAATAAATTAGTAATGCTTAAATAATTGATATTGTTAAGCTATGGATAGATTATGCATATAAATATAGCTTACTGGCCACGTAAAAAAAAAATCCTTAAAACCCTAATGATGAAAATCGTTATTTTATTTATTTAACATTGTTCAATCTGATTAATTAAAGGTACGTATGTAGTCCTGTTCATGATTTCAAGGTATATTTATCATCTGCTTATTAGGTACGCATGTAGCCCTGTTCGTGATTTCAATGTATATTTATCATCTACTTATTCATTAATGTATTGATTTATAACAATACGTTTTTGACACATCAGAACTTCCTGCAGATTATGAAGCCAGAAGCTTAAAAGAATTTAAGTATGATGATTTGAAAAAGGCTACTAAAAACTTTAGTCCAGATATGCTCTTGGATGAGGGAGGTTTTGGAAAGGTGCACAATCAAAGCCAAATACTATCAAAGATTTTGATCAAGAAGGTATGTGTATTCCATCTTGCTCATATTGAAAGCCTAGCATCAGGTCAGATTTAGTCTTTTTTTACACTGTAGCGTATTCCATCTTGCTCTTCAGAGAGCAATTTATGAATGACGAAATCTTTCTTATTGTCTTAAAACAAATATGAAAATATCACATTCTGTAAATATAGGAGTAATATTAGAGTCTCAACTATGATCATGTCCTAACCATGGCCAAAGCAGTAATTAGTGAAAGTATATTATTATTGTTGTAGTGTCTGTTGCTTGAAAGCTACCAAAGCTCAAGCCAAAGATATAATCAGCATAAATCAACCATTGAATATAGTTTTCTTATCACATGGAAAAAGACGTAATTAGTCAAAGTATATTTACTATTGTTGTGTTATTTGGTGTTTTTCTTTAGCACGTACATCTTCATAACATGAATACTTTTTTCGTTTCCGGAACTTTTATATTTATAGACGTTTTTGCTTACTATGATTGCATCAATAGTTATATACTTATTGTTGTGTTTGTATATGAGTTGTTTTCAGGCTCTAACAACTTCAAGTATTGGAAGCCTACAATTGTTGTTCTTTATCAGGTTTGTTTCAAGTATTGGAAAAACTTTTATATATTTTTTTGGTTGTTCATGATTTACATATGTTAACCTTGAGTTCCATACCAACTTGTCCCTATGCCTCATCTCATACAAATGCCTCGCACTGCCCATATTGTAAAATGCCAAAACGATACTTTTCACCTTAATACATTTTCAATTTTGTACTTATGTGCTACATATCATCTTAATAAAAAAAGAGTATATAAACAACTACTGTAATACTACAACTTTAAGAAGAACCATCACTATTGACTAATCTGATAATTTTTAAGATTATATAATCCACAACAAGCACAATAAGAGAACACCATTTTCAAGCATACTGCTTTATAAATCTATGTGCTCGAACTCGACGCCCACTTTTTGCATCCACACGGTGATGCTTCCGCATCAGCTGTAAACATCTCATCTCACCCGCCGTAGATTACACACATTAAAATAAACTCAGTCAACCGAGGCCTTTATTTCTTCAGCGCACACCATGTTCGATTAAATTACAGATTCAGGCACCACAGCCGGTAGACAGCAAGTTTAATGACTTCTTGCCCTGGTTAAGACATGATAAGGAGAAATTTGTTACACTTTTAGGGGGTCGTTTAAGCCCTAAGTCGTGATAATATGATCAATTATTACCTCAAATCGTTTCTTTTGTCAATTTAGGTACTTTGGAGAAGAATTCTGGAAAATGAAGCATTTTGGACGTTTTTGGAGCATAAAGTGAAGAAAACGACAAAGTCAAGAATCCAAGCTGGAAACAATACCTGACGGCGTCAAATGTCACTGGGTGACGCCGTCACACGTTGATCAAGAGGTGGATAATTACTTTACACTTGACGGGCCAGGATGGAATTTGAAGATTTACACGAGACGGCGTCATGTTCTAAAGACACCAAGGCCGTCACGTTTAAGACAAAGAGAGACGCCCTAGAACCATTTTGAACCAGACGGCGTCAGAAGTGGATCTAGGCCATCCGAGAAACCCTAGGTCGGCGACTTGACGGCGTCACAACCTAAAAGGTGACGCCGTCAGATTGTATTTTCTATATATATTCTTGGATTTTTCATTCATTATAGAGAACTTTTGGGGAGAGGAACTTTAGGCATAACCCTAGCTCGAATTTCAGACCTTTTGTAAGGGTTTCATACCCTTCTTTCATCCATGTTTAATTGAAGATAAGTCTCTCTTTAATCATCCAATATGTCTATGTGTTATTTGATTATATCGTATGCTTGTCTTTCTATTAACATGCTAGAGTAGGTTTGTTTGTGTTTACTTAGATCTAATGAAACCTAGTTATTGATTGTTGATTGATGGTTTGTTATTGATTGTTGTTGGGTGAATGATATCGATGTTAGGCATAAGAAAACTGGCTAACTTCCTATACGGTAACTTGCTTGAACGTCTTAAGAAACATGAATCGGATGTGTACTACGATTTTAATGGTTGTATTTAATGCATAAGTGACTATTTATGAGGCCATGATAGGATACTAAACGTGTCGTCATAGGAAGAGATAGAAGCTTATAGGGTCGGGGAAGGACGTACATGCCCCCACGAATGGTATTAAGGAATGCAACCCGTCATCCACGCAATTGTAAAAAACTAATCAATCAATAAAATATAGCTAGGGAGTAGTGAAATCTAAGTAAACAAGTTTTCTCCATATTAGAAGTTTTCTCAATTTATTTTCTTGTCATTTTATTTTAATTGTTTAAGTAGTTATTTGGGTTAATTGGCTAGCAACTAATTCCGCCCACTCTTCCAAAACCGAGATTTTTACTTGCTTTCTATAAAATATAAAATACAAAAAGGATCATCCCTCACCTTTAGACCTAGTTAGATTAGTTTCAATCCTAACGAACACTATTCCCTAAGTAGAACGATCAATCCCCTGGTACTTGCCACTTCACTATACTACATCGGTCAGGTACGCTGCCTGGTAGGGATTGCAAGCTTCTTAAGATCCCTTGAGAGGTAAAACCTTTTGCAAGGTTGCAAAACCACGCATCAAGTTTTTGGCGCCGCTGCCCGGGGAATAGTTATTGCTTAGGTTGAAATTTTATTTTATTAGGTCTACTCACTAGATTCCTTTCTAGCGAGATTTTTATTTTCCTTTTATTAGGTTTTCTTTAGTCTATCTCTTTTCTTCGTTTCTTTGTTCGTAACAATTACCATCCGCCATCATGGAAGGTGGTAATATCTTTGATCCCGTCAACCCATCACAGCAAAACCCACCACAATCAAACCAACCTCCTAGAGCACGCACTTTAGGAGAATACTCCCGTCCTAGCCACCAAGGCTATCGAAAAACCATTGAGCTCACTCAAGGAGCCAATGTGTCTCCCTTGCGATCCGACACCATCCGGTTGGTGCAAAGCGGATGTGCATTCCATGGACTTCGTTCTGAAGATCCAAATCAACATCTCAAGGACTTTCTCAAAATTGTAGATTCCATAGACCTTGATGTTGATACTCGAGAGACGACCCGATTGCGTCTCTTCCAATTCTCTCTACGGGACCAAGCTAGTCAATGGCTTGAGCGTTTACCCGCGGGATCCATCACTTCTTGGGACGATCTCACCTCTCATTTCCTTGCTCAATTTTTCCCACCAGGAAGAACCACCAAGTTAAGGAATGACATTTTGATGTTTCAACAACGTCAAGGCAAAACCCTTTATAAAGCATGGACTCTATTCAAGGACTTACTCCAAAAAGTCCCTCACCATGGCATAGATCTTTGGCTCCAAGTCCAAATCTTCTATGACCATATCAATCTTTCCACGAGGCAAACCATTGACCAAGCGGCCGGTGGTAAGCTACGTGATCGAAGTGCGGAAGAATCATGGGAACTCATAGAAGATCTTGCTCTCTATGACAACGAAAGTTGGAATGATCCCCGTGATTTGAACAAAACGGTCAAGGCAATATCTTTGCCTTTGAATAATTCAAGCACTCCCGACCGTAGGATCATGGAACTTGAGGACCAAGTCAAGTTCTCATGAAGTCCTACGAAGCTCCTAAACTTCAAGCCAAGTGAACAAAATCACTTCTTCATGTGAGTATTGTAGTGGTCCCCACGACACTCGTAATTGCATGGAACTCCCCGAACAAGCTTTTGCGGATTACGCATCCTCGCGTACCGACGGAGCGGGAGACAAGTGGTACACTTTCAAAC
Source organism: Artemisia tridentata subsp. tridentata (assembly GCA_021014915.2). Lineage (NCBI taxonomy): Eukaryota > Viridiplantae > Streptophyta > Magnoliopsida > Asterales > Asteraceae > Artemisia > Artemisia tridentata. Next base: position 381,464,158 of record CP139506.1, read on the forward strand.
CCGAGCCAAACCCTTACGGTGATTCATACAACCCCTCTTGGAAAAATCACCCAAACCTTAGGTGGAAACAAAACCAAAACACGCCCCAAAACAATTCTTCCAATCCACCTAATCGTTTTCAACCAAACGGTTCATCCTCAAACCGTACTTTCAACAACAATCCTTCCAACAACTATGGTAGTACCAATAATTTTGAAGGATTGATGTCCAAGTTTATGGCATCTCAAGAAGCTCGTTTGGCTAAGTTTGAGTCCGAATTCAATCTGCAACAAATGGAGATGACCAATAAAATTGACAACTTGTTGAAAGCTCTCAAAAACCAAGTGTTGGCACCACCAAATAAGGACGCTAGGAACACAAGTAGCGCCAAACACGTTCACTTTGTCAACGTCGTCACTATTAAGCCAATCAATAAGGATAGGGAAGAAGAGGATAAAGATAGGATTGACATTGAAAATGAACATAAGAATGACGTTAAGGAAGTTGAGGAGGATAAGGAGAAAGAAGTAGAAGATGTAGGGACTACTTCAATAGGTTACCCACTAAGGAAGAACGTGCATACCATAAGGATTTATTCGATGACCCCGAGACACCATACTTCCTAGGTAATCCGATTATCAAAATGGGCGATCCATCTAATATCAACATACCATGCAACATTGGGCATTTGCATGTGTGGAAAGCCTACATCAATCCTAAATCTCCCATAAACATTATGACTAGGATCCATTACAATTGGATAATGAAAAAGCAACTTGGACCTAGGATATTTCCTAACATATGTAGGATTAGTAACTTTGTGGGAAGAGTTAAGGGATTGCATATTTTTGTGGGAAACTTCACGTACGTTACCGATTTTGTGATTGTAGAAGATATTCGTCCGGTAATAGATAGTTGCTTAACTCAAGTAGTGTTTGGAAAGCCATTTGTTGAAGTCTTTAAAATGACTTATGACCCGTCCTTAGGGATAGTTAGATTCAAGGATGAGACCGATGAGATAGCCTACCAAATACCATATAAGATAGAGAAATACCGACTTTTATCGAACATTGAGAAGGAGCATAAGCAAGCGGTCTACTATAGGAATGATGAGGATAGACGTAGAGGAGTAGACTATGTTATGGGTAGAATATTTGGTTTCTAAGAAGAATGCTTGCAACTAGGTCCGGAATACAAAACTAAACAAGAGGATGACCTAGAGAACGTGTCCAATGATGGAGTCACGTAATAGGGCATGACTTTGAGTCTAGCTACAAGACTCGTTAATAAAGAAAAGCGCTTCTTGGGAGGCAACCCAAGCTTTATTTGTTTGATTGTTTGTGTTTTATTTGATTTTATTTGTTTCCGTATGCATGTTTCATTTATATTATTTATGGTTCATGTTTCAAATTAAATTGTGAAAATTCTTTATTTTGTTTTTAACTTCGTCTTAACTACATATAAAGGTATTTTGCAAAAGATAAGTGTAAGGGAAATCCAAATTTGTTTCTAAGAACAAATTGAACATGAACGATAACAATGAGATATAAACATGCATATTAGTATTTGTTCGAGTCAAATGCTTGTATCGAGTCATAATGAATGTTTTGCAGGAATTCCAGGAATTAAGACATAGGTTTTTCTAGAAATTTTCAGGAAACTAAACATAAAATTTCTGTCAGATCACTCTTACGGCGTCAGGAATTAAAACCTGACGACGTCAGGTGTAAAAATTATGAAAATTTTGCAAGTTTTGTTTTTCTGCCGGAATTGTAAAGTTTCGTAAAATCCGTATTTTATAAACTCTAGGAATCTGCAAATATTCATTCCACAAGCATTATATCTTTACTTGCTTTCTAGGATTTAATTTTATGTAGAATTTACCGCCGATTTTATGCAAGGTTTTTCGTGTTTGTTTTCTCAGATCTAACAGGTTATATTGGACAAGAAGATGTACATGGATAATCAAGTTTTTGGCGCTGCTTTAATCTTGGAGTTTTTACAATCTCTTGGAGGAGGATTTAACCATGTTACTACATTATCCACATCGAACGAATCAGGGGAGCAATTGTTTCAATCTTTCATTTTTTTTTTTACTTTTACATCTTTTAATTGAATATTGGGGACAATGTTCGGCTTAAGTGTAAGAGGGGGGGGGGGGGAAATGAGGATACCTTAGAGATTACAATTACACTTGATTTTTGTTTGTTTAATGGTAGATGTGTAATAAAACTAAGAGAAATATTTGTTAGGGAAATTTTAGCACCAAATTTAAATTTTTTTACAACATATAGGAGTGAAACTTTAGTCTTAATAAGCATCTCATGGATAGGAGTTATATGACTAGCACAAAACCCGTACCACTCAAAAATTTCTACCCCAAATATGTGAGGTTCGCCCCTAGATCTTTAGGAAAAAGCATTTATCTTTAATGCTTATGAGTGTACCGGTAGTACTTAGATTCTAGAACTTACGTTAGTGATTCATCCCGAGACCGCTAGTGAGACTACATTCGTGTAGTTAGGATTTACTACGTGATAAGAGGCATTAGGATAACCCATGTTTTACGCCTGTATTATAATTATATTGACTTCATTGGTCAAGTAATTTTCCCATACCTTTGCGATGTACTCATTTTTAGTACATGTCACAACCCGCATTTTCAAGATATTTTCTCCGATCACTATTCATCATTTACTATTCATCAATCACTATTCATCATTTACTATTCACCGATCACTATTCATCATTTTACTATTCATCATTTTCGGAGTCAATTTGAGATTCTGAGAAGCGTTCAGAAATTTTACTATTCACATGACACTATTCATTCCCGGAGAAAATTCACTATTCATGGTTATCGTTCATCACTTCGTAAACTGGGTTTACGGGTATTCAAATACGCGTAACCGGCAAGGTTTAGCGGCGTATTCATGCATCATCATTAAGGACTCATCATATAGACTGGAATAGTCTACATATCATCAGTATCCTAGGTCATGCACGGATATGCATTATTTCAATTTACGTATGCTTAATTTGTAATTAACGTTACCACTCAGTTTTTACTACTAATAATATACCCGATACTCCCGACAATGATCCTAACATATTTTCATATTTATTATAATGATATAAAAATTATATTATTAATTTACCCGGTGTTTTTAAATCAACTGCTACATTTTCCGGTAAACGCTTATAACACCGTTGGTTTGCGAATTTTCAACCCGATAATTATTTTAACACCCGATTCTTGCAAGGAATAATATTTTACAACTTTTACAACTTCGTCATATTTTATTTCACCTCGTTAGCATTTATTTCAAGATAACTCGGTACCCGATAACACCCAAAATATATATAAACTAACTAATACTTTCATGAATGGGACACCATCATTAAATAGCCACCAAGCCCCCCCCCCCCCCTCCCCTTGTTTCACGCCACCATGGCCCCCCCTAGATACATTGCACATGCTTTAATTATCCAAGCTTACATAACAAGACTTATACATTACTTACTTCATTTTCATTTATAACAAAACATAAACTAGCAACTTCTCTTCCCTTTTTCCTTCTCTCTATATTCGGCCACATCAAGACACCAACAAGAAATCACTAAGTTTTCAAGATCAAGTGCTTAATCAAGTCCTAGTAGTAATCTAGTTAGGGTTTTGAAATAAAAACCACAAAGATTTATAGGGTTTTCATCACCATCTTTCAATAATCATCACAAGTAAGTTACCCATGATTTTTCCTACTCTTTTAAATATTTACTTGATATATTTTCATGATCTAGTAACAAAACATGCTCATATACTTATGTTATTATACCACTTGTACAAGTATTTTTAAGTTTAATGAGATTATTAATAACCTATGATCATTCCCAAGAAACCCACCAAGATTGGTGATGTTTAGGACCCCATGACACCCTAAGAAGGTGTATGGTAGGATTAGAGTACTTGTGGAGTTGATTTGAAGTGGTATGATAAGGTTTAGAACTTAGAAAACCCATTTTTGAAACAATATATAACCCGCTGTCCCTATTTTGAAAACGTGGGAAAATCAGTAGGTGGTGGGTAACTTTGGACCAAAGATTTAGAAAATACATTCAAAAACGAAACTATGGCCGAAAACGGGGACAAAAACGAGTTAATAACGAAGGAGATATGATTTTTCAAAGTTTAACGACGAAAACTATATTTTCAGAAAATTAGGTGCTGTTGCACGAATTTCAAGGGCAAATCTGAGGCGTTAGCCGTAACCTAGCCGTCCCGACTTATCAAAAATATGTTAGTATGTTATCCCACGATTCCGGGGATATAAAGAACGTAGAAAACGGGCTTATAACGACCGAGATATACACTTTTGAAAACCGACGAGTTACAAAATATTCCATCAGCTTTTACATAATCAGTTTTTCCAGACACCCATGTTCGACGCCATTTTCCCGTCGATACACACGTTTTCAGAAACTGAAGTAAACTACAAAAATTAAGTTCACCTGGCCTAGTTTTCAAATCAATTGGCCGTTCGTTAATCAGGCTTGTAACGAACATTTGACAGCCTTTCAAACTTTGGCCGAAACAAGCTAGAAATGACAGATTTTTCCCGAACACTCCACTTCCAGGCCATTTATCTAATAATCAGGACACGTATGGGCAAAAAGTTAATTCTATGGCCTGTAGGCATTACAACAAGGATTTCAAAACCACTGAGTTTGCGCCCTAACTCTCAACACACGTCATTTGCCCCCACACTTTCCGAGGACACTTGGTCATATTTTCAAAGTTAAGAAAAGTATTATTTTACAATGAAATCACTATAATTGCCGATAGAACACCAAACGACGATCGTGGGGTATCGTTGCAACATATTTACATGTGAAGTGTTTATTAACTTAACGAGACGTCAAAGATGTATTTTTCGACGATAAACGTTATTTTCAAAATTAACGAGTGGTATCGATAACATACGTATTTGCATGTGTAACATCATTTCATTTCTTACATTAGAATCTATCATTCATATTAGGTCGCGGTTAGAGAATCGTGCCTCATTTCGTGTATCTACTCTTGTCATCGTAGCTATCGCACCAGGTGAGTCATAGCCCCACTTTTACTTGTTTAATTACTTTACAATCTCTTTGGGGGAGATACATGCTCAATTACATGATTTCAATTACATGATTTCAATTCAATACTTCTTTTCAAATCCCTTTGGGGGAGAATACATTGCAACATCATTTTTATACGGGCCAAAGTATTACATTCAAGTACATAGAATAAGTTACCGCATTGCCATGTTAAGTCCCCTATTCAGATATCATGAACCGTTAATTCCATGTAAGCGAGAGTGAGTGGATAGACCTATTGAGGGTGACGCCTCCATCCGTGTTGGCTTTGACCAACAACCGATAGCGGATGCATTTCATGTCTTTTTCATTAGAGTGCCTGGCAAAACACTCTGAGGGGCACCACAGATTCAGTCATAGTTTCGGGGTCATGAGCTTATGGCTATTGTACTACTACTATTTTTACGTGACTTATGTCATGCATTTTATACTTGTGGCTATCGTATAACATTTACTTGTGGTTACCGGAAAAGTATTCCAATTACATAACTCAGATCATATTTGGCAGTGGGTTGTAAACACACAGGTTGCAAGTCTTGTTATGGCCAAGGCTTGGAACCAGGTGGATTTACAATGCCTTTGCTGGGAAATCTTCATTCAAATGCTTTACATTTTACAATAAACTCTATGAACTCACCAACCTCGTGTTGACGCTTTAGCATGTATTTTCAGGTTTTAGCAAAGGCACGCTACTGGAGGTTTTGGCAGGGCATGGCATGGTCATAGAAGACTCTGATATTCATAATGGGGACCGTTTTAAACTATATTTTCAAGGGCCTAATTCCGCACTACTTTTTACAATGTAAATCAACATTCTTGTTAAACTATTTTATTCTAAATGATTGAATTGAAAACCGTTCTTTGCACTTGTGTTGTGATACCAATTGAGTTGCACCCCAGCTACATGTATGCTTCCGCTGGACCCGATTCTGGGGGTGTGACAGATTGGTATCAGAGCCTCGGCTATAGAGAACTGGGTGGTTTTAAAACCTAGACTATAGCTACATTCACAAAAACTTAACCCTATGACCGCCACGTGCCTGCCTGCCAAGCTGATGCCTCATTTGTGGTTTGTTGCTGACATAATTGATGATATTTGTATCTCATTATTAGATAGATTATACTCACTTATTCTAGTTGATTACCATACTTGTCTTCCATATTAGCATACTTACATATCATATGCGTTTCATTGTTACGCCTTTTCCTTGCGTAGTTTCATCATTCGACCTCGAGATTGGTCATTTGCATTAGTCTTTCAGAACATCTTTTCATATGTGAAGGACATAGTATTAGTATAACTGAGCTGAGTATTTCAAGATTCATGGAACCTCGGTGGAATGTAGACTGGTCATCTACATTCGACCCGGGACAGTGGGACATAGGCTGACCACCTATATCCGACTCAGAAATGAATTTTGCAAAACTGAGAATAGTTATAATAAAATTTTGTCCGGATCAATTCTCTACCCAACTTCCAAATGTTTCATTCATGTGTGCGTACTCAAACGTTGCAAGAACATTTCGCACCTACACCACTTCGGTTACCACTGATTGGAAGTGCGCCGATAAATCATTGCATCTCATGAACGTTCCCATTGTGCACCATACATTTACATCACCGTACTCTCTTTCATCATTGTTGTGTGATTTCCTCATCATTGTTATTTGGCTTCCTCACCATTGTTCATATAGTGGTTGTTACAGTCATTTCCCTTCTCACCATCACTATCATTTCTTTTCCCCAGTCCCATGTACAAGGATTAGACGACACTCTATGGATTCCTAGGTTACTCATCATTCCCTACTTCCAATATTGATGAGTAGATATTATCAAAGACCTCCCTAGGAAAGACTTTCCATACCATCTATGAGGAGGATTCCTCGATACATTAAGACCATTCAGACTCGACAGAAATCTCAAAGTATCACTAAACCATCCGAACCGCTATCACTGGCCTGATCGCCGAATTTCTATCATCTAGAAAGTATTGGCTTGACCCAAAATTACAAGATTCGTTTCGGTACGAATGCTCCCTAAGCAACACTATAGAGATAAATCCAACCTCTTAACCAAGACTATGGAACATTCAATTAAACACTACCTCATCCATAGACATTATTCAAACATGTTAGACACCTACACATTTGTGCAGACCTACCTACCCGATTATTTCATCCCCCTAATACTTTCACTTTCAAATGTATTTTTCTCCAAACCACAGTTATACAAAACATATATCTTGTAAGATATACTTTTCTGAGGCACTCGTTTTGACAAGCAAATTCCTTTTGGTTAATTCTTTACAAAAACTATTGAATGTTAAGAAATTTTAAACGTCAATCTGTGACAAACTATACCATTCACCCTATGTTGAAAATAGTCCTATCATGCATAACTACTAAATTTTGAAACATCAAGAAAAACGTTACTTAGAAAGTCGTTTACTTAAAAATCGTAAATTCATTTATTCAGGAAAGGTCTATGAACCAAACACACCATCTCAAAACAAACCTTGAAGACCAATCACTATATTGAATCACTTATACATTTAGGGTTTTGTGATTTGACGGCATAGAACTTGGGGGAAAACCTTAGTAATGGAAACTAAGCACCGTAGGTGGAGAAAGACTCGATTCATGATATTCTTGCGAAGGATCACAACCATATTCTAACCTATTATTTCATACTCATTCTTTGACGGACTTAACCTTGTAAGATTTTTCCACAAGATCCATGATACCTATTCCAATTATTCCTAATAGAAGATTCGATTCACCTCAAACTTTTGACAATTTCTTTAAGATTCCTTTGGAACTACACCACCTAACATCTTCGGACCAATGGTCAGAATTAGAGAACAATTCAAACATAGGAAAATATGCCCAAGACGGGTGTGAATAATCCTGGAAATGGTTGGGCTAACCATTTGCTATAAATCGGATTCACTTACAACAATAGCCATCACAAGGTCCCAAGAACAACACCATTTGAAACGTAATTCACCAAAGCATGAGAAACAAACCCGAGATACATTGGACCATTTGAGATTCATATTAGAATTGGCCAGCTGACATTCAGACTTGAGTTTCCATCAGAGTTTAGCATCACATGTATATCTCATCTCACATTTCAAACCTCAAGAAGTGCCTTCCCAGTGAACCACTCGTAGCATACTTCATACCATTCCATTAGAGGAAATTCAACCTGACCATAAGTTTAACTTGGTGGAGAAACCAATGAATCATGGACCGTGAGGTCAAATAGTTGAAACAAAGTCGGATTACTATTATGAAGTTCCCTGAATTCCGGAAGGAATCCTGAGTTTACCTGGGAGCGGGAAGACTAGATGTGACTAAGATATCATCACCTTTTCACCAACACCACTTCCGAGACCAACGCAAACTGAACTTCGGGACGAAGTTCCTTTTAGGGGGAAAGACTGTCACAACCCGCATTTTCAAGATATTTTCTCCGATCACTATTCATCATTTACTATTCATCGATCACTATTCATCATTTACTATTCACCGATCACTATTCATCATTTTACTATTCATCATTTTCGGAGTCAATTTGAGATTCTGAGAAGTGTTCAGAAATTTTACTATTCACATGACACTATTCATTCCCGGAGAAAATTCACTATTCATGGTTATCGTTCATCACTTCGTAAACTGGGTTTACGGGTATTCAAATACGCGTAACCGGCAAGGTTTAGCGGCGTATTCATGCATCATCATTAAGGACTCATCATATAGACTGGAATAGTCTACATATCATCAGTATCCTAGGTCATGCACGGATATGCATTATTTCAATTTACGTATGCTTAATTTGTAATTAACGTTACCACTCAGTTTTTACTACTAATAATATACCCGATACTCCCGACAATGATGCTAACATATTTTCATATTTATTATAATGATATAAAAATTATATTATTAATTTACCCGGTGTTTTTAAATCAACTGTTACATTTTCCGGTAAACGCTTATAACACCGTTGGTTTGCGAATTTTCAACCCGATAATTATTTTAACACCCGATTCTTGCAAGGAATAATATTTTACAACTTTTACAACTTCTTCATATTTTATTTCACCTCGTTAGCATTTATTTCAAGATAACTCGGTACCCGATAACACCCAAAATATACATAAACTAACTAATACTTTCATGAATGGGACACCATCATTAAATAGCCACCAAGCCCCCCCCCCCCCCCTCCCCTTGTTTCACGCCACCATGGCCCCCCTTAGATACATTGCACATGCTTTAATTATCCAAGCTTACATAACAAGACTTATACATTACTTACTTCATTTTCATTTATAACAAAACATAAACTAGCAACTTCTCTTCCCTTTTTCCTTCTCTCTATATTCGGCCACATCAAGACACCAACAAGAAATCACTAAGTTTTCAAGATCAAGTGCTTAATCAAGTCCTAGTAGTAATCTAGTTAGGGTTTTGAAATAAAAACCACAAAGATTTATAGGGTTTTCATCACCATCTTTCAATAATCATCACAAGTAAGTTACCCATGATTTTTCCTACTCTTTTAAATATTTACTTGATATATTTTCATGATCTAGTAACAAAACATGCTCATATACTTATGTTATTATACCACTTGTACAAGTATTTTTAAGTTTAATGAGATTATTAATAACCTATGATCATTCCCAAGAAACCCACCAAGATTGGTGATGTTTAGGACCCCATGACACCCTAAGAAGGTGTATGGTAGGATTAGAGTACTTGTGGAGTTGATTTGAAGTGGTATGATAAGGTTTAGAACTTAGAAAACCCATTTTTGAAACAATATATAACCCGCTGTCCCTATTTTGAAAACGTGGGAAAATCAGTAGGTGGTGGGTAACTTTGGACCAAAGATTTAGAAAATAAATTCAAAAACGAAACTATGGCCGAAAACGGGGACAAAAACGAGTTAATAACGAAGGAGATATGATTTTTCAAAGTTTAACGACGAAAACTATATTTTCAGAAAATTAGGTGCTGTTGCACGAATTTCAAGGGCAAATCTGAGGCGTTAGCCGTAACCTAGCCGTCCCGACTTATCAAAAATATGTTAGTATGTTATCCCACGATTCCGGGGATATAAAGAACGTAGAAAACGGGCTTATAACGACCGAGATATACACTTTTGAAAACCGACGAGTTACAAAATATTCCATCAGCTTTTACATAATCAGTTTTTCCAGACACCCATGTTCGACGCCATTTTCCCGTCGATACACACGTTTTCAGAAACTGAAGTAAACTACAAAAATTAAGTTCACCAGGCCTAGTTTTCAAATCAATTGGCCGTTCGTTAATCAGGCTTGTAATGAACATTTGACAGCCTTTCAAACTTTGGCCGAAACAAGCTAGAAATGACAGATTTTTCCCGAACACTCCACTTCCCGGCCATTTATCTAATAATCAGGACACGTATGGGCAAAAAGTTAATTTTATGGCCTGTAGGCATTACAACAAGGATTTCAAAACCACTGAGTTTGCGCCCTAACTCTCAACACACGTCATTTGCCCCCACACTTTTCGAGGACACTTGGTCATATTTTCAAAGTTAAGAAAAGTATTATTTTACAATGAAATCACTATAATTGCCGATAGAACACCAAACGACGATCGTGGGGTATCGTTGCAACATATTTACATGTGAAGTGTTTATTAACTTAACGAGACGTCAAAGATGTATTTTTCGACGATAAACGTTATTTTCAAAATCAACAAGTGGTATCGATAACATACGTATTTGCATGTGTAACATCATTTCATTTCTTACATTAGAATCTATCATTCATATTAGGTTGCGATTAGAGATCGTGCCTCATTTCGTGTATCTACTCTTGTCATCGTAGCTATTGCACCAGGTGAGTTTCATAGCCCCACTTTTACTTGTTTAATTACTTTACAATCTCTTTGGGGGAGATACATGCTCAATTACATGATTTCAATTACATGATTTCAATTACATGATTTCAATTCAATACATCTTTTCAAATCCCTTTGGGGGAGAATACATTGCAACATCATTTTTATACGGGCCAAAGTATTACATTCAAGTACATAGAATAAGTTACCGCATTGCCATGTTAAGTCCCCTATTCAGATATCATGAACCGTTAATTCCATGTAAGCGAGAGTGAGTGGATAGATCTATTGAGGGTGACGCCTCCATCCGTGTTGGCTTTGACCAACAACCGATAGCGGATGCATTTCATGTCTTTTTCATTAGAGTGCCTGGCAAAACACTCTGAGGGGCACCACAGATTCAGTCATAGTTTCGGGGTCATGAGCTTATGGCTATTGTACTACTACTATTTTTACGTGACTTATGTCATGCATTTTATACTTGTGGCTATCGTATAACATTTACTTGTGGTTACCGGAAAAGTATTCCAATTACATAACTCAGATCATATTTGGCAGTGGGTTGTAAACACACAGGTTGCAAGTCTTGTTATGGCCAAGGCTTGGAACCGGGTGGATTTACAATGCCTTTGCTGGGAAATCTTCATTCAAATGCTTTACATTTTACAATAAACTCTATGAACTCACCAACCTCGTGTTGACGCTTTAGCATGTATTTTCAGGTTTTAGCAAAGGCACGCTACTGGAGGTTTTGGCAGGGCATGGCATGGTCGTAGAAGACTCTGATATTCCTAATGGGGACCGTTTTAAACGATATTTTCAAGGGCCTAATTCCGCACTACTTTTTACAATGTAAATCAACATTCTTGTTAAACTATTTTATTCTAAATGATTGAGTTGAAAACCGTTCTTTGCACTTGTGTTGTGATACCAATTGAGTTGCACCCCAGCTACATGTATGCTTCCGCTGGACCCGATTCTGGGGGTGTGACAGTACACGATACCCCTAGTACACCTCTCAGAGCCTATCTTTTTCGTTTATAACTTTAAGTTATTGGAAAGACCGAAAGGAAGAAATTCTGAATAGCGTATTCCGGTTACTTAAAGGAAGAATTTGTTTACAATCCACCCTCAAATGTACACCCAAATCGCCTTAGCCTACATTGTATGCACTCATCTTTAGTGCATTATTGTTACAACATGTGTTTTAAAACCCTTTGTTAATTGTCTAATTGATTACACGGTTGCTAAGTCGAGTCATATCTTGTATATATTGTTTTGGGACGATTGGGACTCATGGGTAAAGTACTAGTGTAATGGAGTAATGGGGAAGAACGTCAATTATTACCCCCATATGTGCGTTAATGTTTTAAAGTACTCCAAGTGTTTTGATTATCTTAATTCGAGTCATTAGAATAGTTATATGTAAAGTATGTAAAAGTTCAAGTGTAAGGGGAATGCAAATTCCCTATGATGTATTATTTTGGATGGTAGGGCAAGAGTGTATGCCAAAAAAAAAAAAAAAAAAAAAAAAAAAAAAAAAAAAAAAAAAAAAAAAAATCGAAAAATCAAGAAAAAGCGAAAAAAAATTAGAAAAAGAAATAAAGAAAAAAAACATACGGACTACCATCCCGTTTCCTTTTATGTTTATTTTTATGTTTTTGTTAGTTTGTATTAGCTTAAATTGAGTCGAGTCTTGGCTTAGCAACGCCGCATTGTACATGTAATTGACCAAGATAATTAACTTGCCACCAGTTAAATATCCCTTATCCAACAAACCGTGTTTATCATATCCCTACACCTAACGTTATAACCCTTTAAAAGACCTCTTTGATAGTTTATCCTAGGTGCTTACGCCAAAGTGGTGGAGGTTTTTGATCCTTTCCCAAGCCTATGGTAATCTATTTGCTATGACAGGTAGTGAGAGATATGTTTTCATTTTCATATGTGATATATACATTTATAACACCCGAGAGATGAGAGTATCCAAACACTATTTGTGAGGTGCTAGTGTATGATTTTCGTGCTTGTTTTGATTAAGGTGGAGCGATCATTTGTTGTAATTACTTTTATATTAATGTTAAATGACCCCTAGCTTGTATTTTGATTAGAATAAAAGCGCATTTGCTTGAGGACAAGCAAATCTCAAGTGTAAGGGTATTTGATAAGGAGAAATTTGTTACGCTTTTAGGGGGTCATTTAAGCCCTAAGTCGTGATAATATGATCAATTATTACCTCAAATCGTTTCTTTTGACAATTTAGGTACTTTGGAGAAGAATTCTGGAAAATGAAGCATTTTGGACGTTTTTGGAGCATAAAGTGAAGAAAACGACAAAGTCAAGAATCCAAGCTGGAAACAGTACCTGATGGCATCAAATGTCACTAGGTGACGCCGTCACACGTTGTTCAAGAGGTGGATAATTACTTTACACTTGACGGGCCAGAATGGAATTTGAAGATTTACACGAGACGGCGTCACGTTCTAAAGACACCAAGGCTGTCACGTTTAAGACAAAGAGAGACGCCCCAGAACCGTTTTGAACCAGACGGCGTCAGAAGTGGATCTAGGCCATCTGATAAACCCTAGGTCGGTGACTTGACGGCGTCACAACCTAAAAGGTGACGCCGTCAGATTGTATTTTCTATATATATTCTTGGATTTATCATTCATTATAGAGAACTTTTGGGGAGAGGAACTTTAGGCATAACCCTAGCTCGAATTTCAGACCTTTTGTAAGGGTTTCATACCCTTCTTTCATCCATGTTTAATTGAAAATAAGTCTCTCTTTAATCATCCAATATGTCTATGTGTTGTTTGATTATATCGTATGCTTGTCTTTATATTAACATGCTAGAGTAGGTTTGTTTGTGTTTACTTAGATCTAATGAAACCTAGTTATTGATTGTTGATTGATGGTTTGTTATTGATTGTTGTTGGGTGAATAATATCGATGTTAGGCTTAAGAAAACTGGCTAACTTCCTATACAGTAACTTGCTTGAACGTCTTAAGAAACATGAATCGGATGTGTACTACGATTTTAATGGTTGTATTTAATGCATAAGTGACTATTTATGAGGCCATGATAGGATACTAAACGTGTCGTCATAGGAAGAGATAGAATCTTATAGGGTTGGGGAAGGACGTACACACCCCCATGAATTGTATTAAGGAATGCAACCCGTCATCCACGCAATTGTAACAAACTAATCAATCAATAAAAGATAGCTAGGGAGTAGTGAAATCCAAGTAAACATGTTTTCTCCATATTAGAAGTTTTCTCAATTTATTTTCTTGTCATTTTATTTTAATTGTTTAAGTAGTTATTTGGGTTAGTTGGCTAGCAACTAATTCCGCCCACTCTTCCAAAACCGAGATTTTTACTTGCTTTCCATAAAATATAAAAATACAAAAAGAATCATCCCTCACCTTTAGACCTAGTTAGATTAGTTTCAATCCTAACTAACACGATTCCCTAAGTAGAACGATCAATCCCCCGGTACTTGCCACTTCACTATACTATATCGGTCAGGTACACTGCCTGGTGGGGATTGCAAGCTTCTCAAGATCCCTTGAGAGGTAAAACCTTTTGCAAGGTCGCAAAACCACGCATCAAGACACAAGTCTGGAGCGGAAATTACGTCTCATTTGTCAATTGGGAAGTCAAGTTTAATTATTTAAGATATACTTTTAACCGCTTAACTATTGCTAATTTAATACAGTTTGGATACAGATAGACGTATAACTCATAAAATCCTTTGGTCATATATATGCAGTGGAATTCTCTATATATTTTTCATTTATCCGCAGGTGGTGGCAGGTCATTGTTTGATAATATTTGACTGTTTGATTCTCTCCATAATTGTGAATCACAAACCATGTTATTTGTGAGTTTTGCAGAAATTGACACACAGGATAATCTGTTAGAGTTATGGATATAAATTAATATATGTATGACCAGTTTCGAACACGAGACTTCGGGATTGCACACATTACGTATGAGTTTCAATGTTTTAATAATTAATATATTAAGTTATGATTAATTATTAAATTCACAATAAACGACTAAAGAGCGTTAGGGCCAAACAATGGAATCCCACATCGGAAACCATTGTAAACTTGATCTTAGCCGTAAGGGTATAAATACATCCCTATGTATTCATCCCTTGACACACTTGATTTCAAGAGAAGGTCAAACTTCTTTTCTCCTATCTTGTTCATAGGTCTACGAGTGAAGCCCCAAGAAAAGGGATTTGCGAGTAACCTTGAACATTACAAAGTGTTTGGTTTGTTTGTGAATCAAGAACCTCGCTTTTCACATTGAGACGCTAGTAATACGTGTGTACAAGAACGAAGGACAAGCTCACTATAGCTTGTGTGATTTTTCCCAATTCGACTTGTATAGGTCGATCCATCATAAACCCTAATTTAGGGTTTTACCTTGTTCTTGGAGATTAGGTTTCTTGTTTAGCTAGAAACTAAAGGTACGCATATCTTTTAATTTAGTTAATTAATTACATGTTTTGTAGATCTTGTTTTTTCGCTGTGTGCTTGATGTTATATGTTTATGTGTTTATAGTTTTATGATTCACATATTCCAACAGTGGCATCAAGAGCCCGTTTAAAACGTGTAATTAATTACTAAAAACGCATAAAATTGAACCTATGTGAATAGATACATGCTTTTGATATTCTAGGGTTTCAATTTTGAAAACCCTAATTTGTTTTAATTTTTGGGTTTTAATTTTTAGGGTTTATGGTTTTGTTAAAAATTGTAGAACCCTAGGATTGCATGTATAATTTTATGTGTTTAATTAATGAGTACTTGGTGATGTCATTAATTGTATATGCGTACAATAGACTTGATTATATGTGTTGCATGATAATAAGTGCTATTTGGGAATCCATGACAAAAATATGCATGTTTTGTCATGGAAATTTGATATTGATTGTTACATGTTCTTCATGCTATTTGTATGCGATTAAATTAATTAGGGTTTTAGTAATTATAATTGTTTGAATACGAATTATAAAATTACTAAAAGTTAATTAATAAGGAAATTGGGGAAGACCCCATTAATCGCGTATTTAATCAATTATGTGTGTTATGTATATATTAATCATAATACTTACACGGCCAAGTATTTGGTGCTGTGGTCCATGGGGCACAATGAGCTCGAAAACCCATGAGAGTCATATGATCGATATATACATATTAATTGATTTTAGCATGTTCATTATTAAGTTGTTTATGTTTATTTTTTAAATTGCGCATTTGTTTAATATGTTGTAGACATTATTGTAAACAAAAGGGTGATTTTCAAAAGAAAATTAAACTTGACTTAATAATGGTGTAACATTGTTTTAAGCAAGAAAATCATAAGTGTTTAGTTGATTGATGTGACTGTACAAAAGTGGTCGAAGCGGCGGACCTAATATTGACAAACTGTAAAGTGGGTATAAGGAGGGGCGCATTTTTAATCAGCCTTCGTGCGGACGTTTGCCTCTCCGCTCGCCTGTGCATCAATATTAGACTTACCAAGTACACCATGAAAACGTACGAAGCATCTTAAGGCAATGTTGTAAGTTTCTCAACGCCATCAATTAAAACTTTGATGATTTGAGCTTATAAATGTAATGAATGAGTAACTTGTTTTGAAACATATGATACAAAGATGAATGCATGACATCTTTGTACATATTTTGATTACACACATCAAAACTTAATACCCTTTAAATTTAAGTTATATGCCACCCAATTAATACAGAAACACCTGAGATTACATTCTATCGTGTCTAGCAGCCTCAGCTGATGTAATGATTCAAAGAATGGTAATCAAAGGGTAAATTGAGCACTTTCATTGCTAGCAGCCTCAGCTGATGTGATGAAAAGACGTCAATTTACATGTTTCTAAATTGGTTAACTTAATTGAGCACTTTCATTACTAGCAGCTTCAGCTGATGTGATGAAACAGCGTCAAGACATAAAGATTTGGGGATGAAACATGCTTACATTTGCAACTGATGTTGGCAAAATAATGTAAGTCCCATGATTCTAGGAATTGCAATTGAATATTGGCAATTGAGTGTAGCTCTACCTTATTGAGTACTTTCATTGCTAGCAGCCTCAGCTGATGTAATGAAACGATGTCAATTTGGATCCTATTTTTCAAAAAAAAAATAAATGGTTAAATTTTACTTACCATGGGTGTTTAATTTTCTTGGAAAGTTTATTATCGAAAATACTAAAATTGAATTTTGAAAATTCTTTTAATGTATTAAATGCAACGATAAAACCGTAAACGTGGAACATTCCTTTAGTGGAAAGTTGATCTGCACCCATAGGGGTCGTTGGATAGAGTCAACTTAACTAAAAGAATAAACCAAGTCTACTTTCCGTGTAAAGAGTAAGACTTAATCCTATTCCTTTTCATGAATCAGAAAGGTATAATAGGAGAATTAGAATTGTCTAAATTCTAAGAAATAACTCATGGCAAATTTTGTAGAAATTTCACGTTTTAGGAGTTATTAAAATTAGAAGCTAGACTAATTATCGCAAATTGGTAAAAAGCAAACTAGAATGATTTAGTTGTTGTGCTTTAACCATTTGAAGGTGCTACAAATCAGTGTAGGTGATGGTAGACCTAATTGAGGAAGAAATAACATGCCCAATTTTCTCAAGTTAATTGTATTGATGGATATTCCATCATTGACTAAGTAGAATACATTCTTTGAGTACCTTAGTATGTATTACGTAAGGAATTACTCAAAGGTGTAGGAAAGTAAGCAGCACGCTATTTGCTTTTACTGTGTTTTGAAACACTTATAATGTTGTCAAATCCAGTGGGAGCATTGTGTTGTAATTACTGAATGATGAGTTCATGTAGTGATCTTTAATTCAGTGGGAGCTACAAGTCTTGATATCTTGGTAGTAACCCGGATTATCTCTAGAATCTCTTGAGATAATTACTTTCCAATTATAGACACTTGTGGTATTAAGGATAGTCGTGTACGTTTCCTTACTAGACGAGGTGATTCTATATCTACTAATATCTATGACACAATCATATCAATCACATAAGCAAACTATTGACGTGTTGTTTATCTGATACATGATGTTGTTCCATGCACAAGTGGGAGAAATCTTTTTAGTGTGCAAGAAACAACACAAATGAAATATGATTTAAAGGTTTCTCTTGACTGTAAGGTAAGAGACTAATGTTCTAATGTGTTTTAAACACATTCTAATAATAGAACACTTGGAGTTAATATCTACTTTCATTACTAGATATTAATGACAAGGTAAATTACATACTTTTATTATTAGCAGCCTCGGCTGATGTAATGAAACTATGTTAATTTACAAGTTTCTAAATTAGATAACTATTAGAACAAGTGTCAATATGATAATAAGACTACTTCAAATTTAAATATTTATGTATTGTTGTAATGACATAAACAAATGAAGTAATCTAATATACTTCAATTTGGATGTTTATGTATTCGTGGAATGACATAAATATATGAAGTAATAAATTAACTTGAAATTACCAATGAAACCAAGTTGTGGTGCTCATAATTACTTTAGTTATACATGTTTATATTGAAGATATAAATATGAAGTCTTTTACTGATGTAAGACTTATAATAAAGTAGGACATTAACTTGTTATGTTTTTTAATTAAGACATATACAAGAAGTCATTGAGTTGATCAATGTAACACCCTCAATTTCAAAATATGCAGCGGAATTTAGATTGGGTGTTACTTCATGGCACAACAGTTTAATAGTAGAAAACGATCATTAATTTAGTCGTTTTAAAACATTTATCATTCAAATTTTTATAAATACCAGAGTTTACAAAGTGAGGTCCCATTTGGTTTCAAAGTTAAATAAATAAGTTTCCGAATGATAGTAAAATTTATAGCCTTCCTATGTATTCGTGTTCCTCCGTGCCATCCTTGCTCATTATGGACCTGAGATAAACACATGCTAAAAGCGTCAACACAAAGGTTGGTGAGTTCATAGAGTTTATAAGTAGAATAATTGATTTCCAAAATCAAAGGGTTTGTGAGTCCATAGTAGTTGTAATTAACAGTTGATTATCAAAATCAAAGAGTAAATAAATTCATAGTGTTTATAGTCCAAACAGTTGATTATCAAAATCAAGGTATGGATAATTCCATAGAGTTTATAGTTTAACCAGTTGATTAGTAAAATTAAAATGTGATTGAATCCATAGAGTTTGCATAAAATCAGTTGATTTTCAATAGTTCCAAGTTTAGGTATTAATTGTAATAAATACAATTATTAATAAAATAAGTAGTGGGTTACGATGTTATACATCCATAGTTGGTTTGTTATAAAGTAAGTGGTGGGTTAAGTTGTTATATACCCATAGTTGGTTTAGTTGCCCTAAATGGGTCAACACAAAATAGTTATAGTTTGCCAAATGGTGATTTTCTTAGTAATCACAAGTTCTAAGTTTAGTTAATATTTGTAACGAATACAATATTAATAAAGTAATTACAATACTGTATCATGACTACAGTATCGTTCTATTGCTCTAAGCCTCATGACACTCAACGTTTAACAGGCATCAAAATGATGTAAAATACTAGTGGCCCTCAGAATAGGTATTTGCCAATAACCTATAAGTGTGTTCAAATAAAGTGCGTTTGGTGGCTCATCCTAGCAAAACCAAACGGGGATTGTCAGTCCCAAATAGATCTATTCACAATTATTTACGTTCACTCGCAAGTGATTAAGGTGCATGATATGAGGGACTTCGAACATGGCAATAAGTGGTAAACTTAGGCAATAGTAAATCAGGTGTAACATACAGTTAAAAATCACTTGTGATCATGTTTATAGTATGTATCTCCCCATGAGATATAAAAGAGTATAAAAGTGGATTCATAAGTTCATAGTAATTCGCAAAAGTTTATACTGCCTTTATAAGTAAAAGCAAGTGTTACGTTTCAATAACAAGTAGAGTGGTTTATCAACTGAGTATAATGTTTATGGTAAACTAGTAAAGTTTATATGTAATATAAGCATGTATTTCCCCCGAAAGCAATTTAAAACAGGTAAAAGGGTGGGGGCTATGGAACTCACAGTAATATGTAAATAGTTAACGAGTACTTGTAAAAGTATAAAACATGTAGTTGAGCATGTATCTCCCCCAAAACATTTATAAAACAATTATAAAAAGAGTAAGAGATGGGCTATGACTCACAGTAGTATGTAAAAGTGCTTGTTAAAGTAAAAGCAAGTAGTTTAAGCATGTATCTCCCCCAAAGAGTTGATAAAACAGTTAAATGAGAAAATGATGGGCTATGAAACTCACCTAGGTGAAATGGTAGACAGGATAAAGTAATGTCAATAGCAGAATAGGAATGGCTTCAACAACGACCTGAATAGTACGTAAGTCTGAGATAAGTTTGACTTATCGAGAATAGTGATCAGAAACGATGTCGGACGACAAAATGGTTTTGTGGCAGAGGTGGCTTGCGTTTAATGTTGCTTGTGTGGCAAAGTTTACGTTTAAATCATTTCCAAATGTTTGTAAGTATTTACTCTTGGAATAATTATGGAAATATATATATACAATATATACACACAAGAGTTGGCTCGAAGATTGTCTTAAGTATTGTCGAAGAGTAAATAAATACAACTACAAGTTGTATTTTATTTATTGAATTCGTTTGGTTACGAGGTGTAAAAATATATAAGTTATATATATTTTATTGAAGTTGTGAGTAAGTAATATATTTGGACAAATATATTATTTATGGTTTATGCGGATGCGGTCGTCAAATAAAAACATGTGTTAAACATATTTGTTTAGACGAAAGGTGGTAAAATAATGTACGGCTATTAACTTATAAAAGTTTTTAGAAAAATGTCAAGTAAGTTAAAGTTGGAAGGTGTAAAATGTCACAATCGGTATAAGTTATAAAACTTATTAAAAGTTTTAAGGAAGTTGTCAATTGATTTGAAGTAGAGGGACTGGAAGTGTACAAACTGCATTTTAACAAAAATCACCAAAAACAGCCTCTGCCTAGGCTCGAACTCGGGACAGTTGTGGAGATAAGCATGCAACACACCACTGGACTAGATGTCCTTTGGTGTTAAGTCTTGCACTCATTTATTTTTAAAGATTATTACGTGTGTTTTATTTACAAGTTTACTTAGTGAATACTGAGTTTGTATGTTCGCATGTATATATTTGTATTATCTCACAAAATCATAAGCTATCTAAGCTTATGAACGAGCTTGTCGTTTGCAAGAGGAGTCCAAAGAAGCTTAAATGATTCTCGACTCATTCGAGTTTGTTTTCACAGTGTGTCGAGTATAAATATATATCGAGTATAATGAGTTCAAAAGAGAGTATAAAACCGAAATGAGTAAGAGTTGAGCCAAGATTGTGTATATTGCATACGTTCAAAATGTATGAAAAATTTCAAAAATCCGTTTGAAAACCCGAATAATCACAAGGTGGTTATCCGTTCATTTTGCATTCATAGTACCATATTTTACGTTTGATCTTGCATGTTTTACGTTCAAAATTACCACAAGACAAATGCAATTTTAAACCGATTCGGTTTCATCCTGAGTTTAAGTTTAGAAACATGGAGCAATCAACTGAAACATCCATTTTTATAAGCTTGCAAGTATATACGTATGTAGTATATATTATGTCGCGTATCCAAAACCATGTAAAACATTCATGAAACTCATTTAGTTTTTAGACATGTTTAAAGTTCAAAATGAGTTTTTAAAACAAGTTGGAATTGCATGATATCCTACAGTGAGGTTGGATGGATGTGTGTCGAGTAAAAAAAATATAAGAGTCACATTTGGGTCGACTAACAAACTAATAAGTATATGCTTATTCTCTTCAAACTTATATGTATTTAAGCAAGTTTAAATTGTCACCACACAAGCCTTAAACACCTTTTTGTCCTCTGCATGCATGAAAGTTCGAATATATGTGTATGTCGAAAGTGTAAATATGCATATTAAACGCACTTATGATTTTAAAACATGACATTTGAAAATGAATCTCAAATGTATATACGTTCAAAGTAAGAAAAGCATTTTAAGATTACAAGTTAAAGAGTTTGAAGACCTTACTGTGAGGTGAACTGAGTCGAGCAAGAGAAATGGACCAAGACCAAGTTGCTTAACCCAAGTTTTCCAAGATTACTCCAAAATTTCCCAAAGACTTCAAGACTAACGTACCCTTAGAATATGCTTGTGTATTGTGAAAGTGAGTGTGTGTACGTGAATATGGAAGAAGGAGACTTTTATAAGCTAGTCTTGGTACTCATGTGTTGCATGGGGTAATATAAGGAGAAATTTGCACATGTCTAAAAGAAGTCAATATTAGTTGTTAGAATCTTCTCAGTAGTATAGTGTGGAAGGACATAAGAATAGTGTGACTATACAAGATTTTCAAAGGTGATGATTTGTATTTGATAGAGTTGGCAGCCGAATATGGGGAGACAAGAAGAAGAGGACAAAGAGCAATGGATTATTCGTTTTGTTTTCTTTCCTTTGTCGACAGTTAGCACCATGCTGAAGAGGGTACAGATTAGTAGAAAGGGTAATAGGTTTGGTCAATTGAGTGTTTAGTCGATGGTCATGATGAGGGTAAGTGGAATAATGTCCTTGTGTAGTTCGGTCAAAAAGAAAAAAAACAAATGTGACTCATGGCTTGTTGTTGAAATGAATCGTCCTTGTGGTGTTTAGCCGAGAAGGAAAGAAACAAAAATAATCATTTTTGTTTGTCATGGCTTGTTTGGTGAGTATTTTGAAGTCAATGGCTCATTAAAAATGTGTTGCAATTCGTTTGGTATTCCTTTGAGAGTTAACGCATATGTTTCAACTCAAAATATAAGGTTATTGACAAAGTTGTTTAAAACGACTTTTGACCCAAGCTTTGACGATTTTTAAGTGAGTAAACGTGCGAGTTATGAAAAATGATTTGGCATGTTCGAATCTCTGCTGGGAGGTAAACCAGGTTGTGCAAAAATATTCGTAGGTTGTTAAGTGAATTCGCGAAATACAAGGCCAAAGTAGTCGTGCATGTGGTGGTTTAGTCGAAAAAAAATATATAAGGTTTTTGTGGGATTTTTGGGCTCGTTTGGTGGATTGGGCCACAGAAAGAAAGAAAAGAATATTATCAGGGTCTGTTTGGTGTGTTATAAAACGAGCCAAGGCTCAAATTAATTTAGGTTGTGACGGGTTTAGTTATAAGGCCCAAAGAATAAAACAAATGTGTTTTATTTAGTTACGTTACATATTTGGTTGACGAATATAGTTTCCGTAATTGTATTGGTTAAAAAAAAAAAAAAAAAAAATTTAACTCGTGAAAATGGTTAATTAATTCTTAAACTGAATTATTTTGTGTTTAACCTTAATTAATGATTGTGTAATTTACGGGTTCTTACAGTACCTACCCGTTAAATTAAATCCTGTCCCGGGATTCGAGGCTAAGGTAGTTGTCATGAGACTTGTTATTGTAATAACTCAGTAAAAGTGAGTGAAAGTCATTGGAATAAAGATTTCGGTGTGATAAGTTGTTATGAAGTCGCCCGTTGAGCAACACTTAAGCGAGGGTTTGGAAACATGTGGGTATGGTTATGAGATTTTTAGTGTTGGAATCCATATAATTACGTAGAAGGTGAATTCATTACGGTAAATGTGAAAATCATTATTTCCAAAATCAACTTGACTTCGAAAAAGGTTTATTTTTGAATGAAAATTGTTATTTGTCAGGTTTGAGGATAACATGGTTCATAATTTCTTGTTTTGTGAAAGTTAAAATCTGTGGAACCTACCCGTTAAACTAAGGAGTTTGTTAATAATAGATTTTTAACAACGAGGGTTTCGGATGAGACTTAGAGAAAGTTGTTGAACTTCAGCTTTTGTAAAGAAAACTTGTTAAATAAGCTTTTAAGTGACAACACAGAGTTGGTTCCAAGTTTTTGTAGATGATGACTCGGTTTGTTCCTGAGTAAAAGAAAAATTATATATATATATTTTTTTAAATGAACAGTGATTTCAACGGCCGTGAACAGTGTTCCAATAGTAGCCCAACGGCTACTCTCCCCTTTTTAAATACCCCATTTTTAATCCTCACTTTTCCATACAAAATTTATCTTTCCAATAACATTCCTTTCATTTAAATTTCAAAATGTCGCATCCCATTACCCTACTTGCGATCGTGTATGTTGTTGTTGCCGCTATCTATTTAGCATATGTTCCAAAAGAAGATCGTGCATTTTTGGCCGGGATTTTGGCGTTCCTAGTACCACTTGTTGCCCTAGCGATTGCCATTGATAAATTTTGGAAGTAATGGGTAGTATTGTGGTAGGAATGTTGAAATAAATCTTTGTTGTGTTTCCATGTAATCTTTAGCGAATGTGTAATAAAATTTGTTTGCTTTATATATAAAACCGTGTCTTATGTTCATAATTTGTTGGTACTTTCGTTCAAAATATTCAAGTTGTTAGATAGGTATGGGAGATAGGAGGGGAAATCAATATGTGATAAGACGGAGGGTATCATAGCTCCAAAATCATTTGGTTCCTTGGGGTTGTTAGCCGTTGCTAGGGACAAAAGAAAACACAAAGGCTGGTTTGTTTTGGTTGTAGTTGAGTCCACAAAGGATTTAACAACATGAATCATGACCAAATAACTAGATGGGAGTTCGTTTAAGTTTGCTGAGGTTGTTTGGAGCTTGAATGAAACAAAGTACTTAGGCAAAATATGATTTTTGGCTTAGTTGAAGCAATTGGAGAACATGACAGTCGAGCTGAGCTTTGATGATAACTTGGTCATCAAATGATCGGGTAATTGAAAAAGACTTGTCACACGTGGTTCTTTGATAAGTGCTTAATCGAGACGTGTAAAAATATTGATATGTTGTTAAGAGAATTTCACGGAAAACGACCCAAAGTAAACGAGCATGAGCCGGTTAGATTAGAAATAAAACTTAAGTTTTTGGGCTTGAGTAATGTTGGGCTCAACTTTTATAATCAGGGCCCAATGATAAACAAGGTGCGTTGGGTTGCTGTAAGCAATGGGGCCGAGGCCCAATATTAAAAGGGTGTGTTTGGTTTGGTTTGGTTTGGTTTGGTTTTTTTTTTTTTTTTTTTTTTTTTTTTTTTTTTTTTTTTTTTTTTTTTCGTGAGCCCGAAATGTTTAACGAAACACGTTTAATTATTTCACGATACGTAAAAAAAATGGTGCTAGGTTATGTTTGTTCGCGTTCTGAGACTATCATGGTGCGTACAAATGATTGTGACACAAACAATGTGAGAACGCGCTGCAACGTTTAGATTAGTAATAGTGTTTTGAAAATAAATGCGCCCATAGTGTCATTTACAGTGTTTGGAATGTAATTGAGACCAGGGTAAGATTTATAGTGTCTGAGGTTGTAATATAGGAACCACTGTATCACTTACAGTGTCCAAGAAAAGTAGAGACAACTGTATCGCTTACAGTGCCTGATAAGGAAATAGAGGCCACTAGAGTTTTGTGATAAATTCAAAGTGGTAAGACATAAGGTTATGAAATAGTTTTGAGGCCATTGCAATCACATATAATGTCTGGGAGTTTAGAGAGACCATCGTGAAGTTCACAACGTTAGAGGAATAGATAATACCATTGTGTAGTTCACAACGTCCTAATAGTGGATGGAATCATTGTAATCTCATGTGAAATTTACTATTTCCACAGTCAACATAACTTGGAAAAAAAAAAATTATTTTGAATGAAAATTTTTATTCTTTCATGTTTAGAAATTTCACATGGTTTCCAATTACAAGAATATGTGCGGGTAACCTACCCCATAAACAAAAGAGTTTTGTTGATAACAGATTCTTACAAAGATAGTTCCGAATGAGAATTTGATATGTATAGAAAAAGTTGCTAAATTTTAGCTTTTGGGGTTGATGAATTAGTTTGTCCTTGCGTGGTGAATAGTAAACGCAAGTGGCTAGAATAGTAGCCTACGGCTACTCCTCTATATATACCCGGTTTTACTCCTTTTCACATGCACTTCTGTCACACCCTCGCCGAAGGCGGAAACACGAGGTGCAACGAAATCGATAATCATCACCAAAGAGAAATAAGACAATACCATAATTTACATTAAGGAAAAGTATATCATTACAACATTGTTATTGCCGACACTCGCAATTTAGGACATAAGTTTAGTTTCCAAAAGATAGTATTTTAGTATATAATGAACAGTAGCGACATGTGAAAACTTCATTATGCAAGACCTTGATGAAAAGCTTACTGACGATCACCTGAAATGCATGAGAGAAAACATGTCAATTATGAAAATAGTTGGTGAGTACAAACGTTTTATATAATAAGAAAACCATTTGAGAAAGTTCGCCAGGCAAAGGCATTGTAAATCCACTCAGTTCCAAGTCCCGCCATAAGAGACTTGTAACCTGTGTGTTTACAACCCACTGCCTAAAAGTTGTATGTTTAGTAGCCAAGCACATGTGGTCAAATATAGTTCACAATAAGGTCACATAGTATATAATAAAGAATGTGGCAAGGCTCCTAAAATAAATAATATGCGTTCCGTTAACAGGGGAACGAGAGGTTGGCCGACCTCTAATAGCGCTATCCATACTACCTACTGCTCCACACAAGGAAGCCGTACGAACGGTACGTATAAACTGGAGTACGAACGGCAAACCAGCAGAAGACTAACAATTGCAGATGCACGAACAGTACATCATTCACAAACTATCATATATTATCAAGTCAAAGTTACTCCGTAAACAGAGGAGATTTATGTTGCTCCGTACATGGGAGACTTTAGGTTATAGTACGTACGGTACTTTAAGTTCAAAACAAGTCATAAGTTCAAAAGTTCAAACAAGTTATAAGGTCAAAAGAGTTCAATGAGTAACAAACAATCTAGTTCAAGTATAATTCATGCATCCACCCCAAAGAAGTTGAAATAGTTAGAAAAAGGGGTTCGTGAATACTCACCTGATATAAGCGATATGATAACAAAAGGTATGAACTGAAGTAAGGCGCGTACACTAACCGCAACCTAGAATGAATGATATGATCTACTTTAGATCATGAAATGATATTGTGAATGTCCATGCACATGTTTCCCTATACCACTCTTAACTTGAAGAAATATGATCCGGGCTAATACAGTCAACTTTATTTCTCAACCACTTGTGAATGGTCAATAACTAAAGTCAAACTCAATAAACCCAAATACAAGTATATCCAGAGGAGTTAGTGTTTCCCCGGGTCGTTTATGTCCCTGGAAGTGTGACGTTCTGCTAATAAACGGACTGTGATCAAGTGCTATTGATATGGGTGAACAAAATAATAAGGATGGGTGTTTACACTAAGAGGATAAAATGAAAAATAGCAAACACGAAAGATTTAAGACGAAAAGGAACTAGAAACGTACGTGTACGTTTAAATAAACGTCAACGTACAAAATAAAAAGTGAAATTAAAGAAATAAAAAGGCTACGAAGATGAAAATTGAACTTTTACTAACCTAATGACTTAAGAAAATTATTAGAAAAAGAAAAATATTTTTTTAACTTTTTAATTATTTATTATTAATTATTTATTATTTTAATTACTTTTTAACTAATTTAAATTCTAATAAATACTAAACCAACAAAGAAAAATCTGAAATTTTTTCTATAATTATCCTAAGGTGACAGAAAGGTAAGAAAAATATAAAATCAGAAAGTGCTTAAGTAAAAAGCAGAAAAATAAGCTAAAAAGCTCAAGCTTCTTAAATAGAAGCTATCACTTTCTTAAAAAGTGGTTTTTATCTAAAACTTTATATTACAAACTTGTTTAACTACTGAAAATGAACAACTTTAATGAAGACAAAAAATTTAGAAACTAGAAAATAAGCAGTTTGCAACTTAAAAGCTTAACAGTTGAGGTTTTAAGCTCAAAATGGGAAATAAGCTCAAAATAAGCTACAAGCTTGAAACAAATGCAAAATAAGATGTAAAAAGGTTAAGTGCACTGGAAATGAGCAAATTGGGACAAATGGATTCACTGATAAGCTTACAATAAGCAAATAAGCAATTCCAAATCACACTGCTGCTAGGCTATCAGACTGCTGCTACTTTGTGAGGCTGATTCAGCTGACGGGTTGAGCTTAAAAAGCTAAAGTATGAATTGAAGTAGCAAGATGAGCTGGTGAGCTTTCCAAAAAGCCAAAGCTCTCAAAGTGGGGTCCACTGGTGAGCTTTTGCAGGGCTTTTGAAAAAGCTACCAAAACACTGAGTTTGAGTATGTGCTAATTAAATGGGACAAGATTAGAGCTGAGTGCAGCCCTATCAATTAAGCTTTTAATGTGAAAATTATGGCTGAAACTTGAAGATGGGTTGCTTAGCTTCACAAGAAACCAAATAACACAGGCTTATGTCTACAAATAAGCTCACTAGAAGCTTATGAATTTCAGCTCAAACAGCAAAACTCCCCTGGTGCAGGGGAGGTTTTCAGAAAAGTGATAAAAAGAAGCAGGCAAATAAGCAGTTTAAAAAACTATAAAAATCAAACTAAAAATAGTCTAGTGAATACAAGCAGCAAAATATTAATATACCAAAAGATTAAAAGCTAAAACTGAAAAACAAGATCACACAAAAATAATCAAAATCTACAAAAAACTAAGAACTGAAAATTTGACTTTTTTAAGTAAAACTAATATGTTGACTTATATGAGATTTGATCCTATACTAATGACTGATTATGATGTATTAAGGTATTATAGACCTAGATTGAGCAAGTTTAAACACTTCTTAACACAAAAGCATGAACATGGATCCTAAAATCACAACAGACAACAAATCAAGAGGGTTCAAAAGCTATTTTGACTTTTAACCAAATAAGGTATGGTTTTTATGTTTACTCTGAGTTATTTAGACCTAATGTGCAGTACATCAAACAAGAACAACCACACAAACACCTTCTAACACAGATTCACAAAAATAAATCCAAACAGCCCTATATACTCAGATTTGGTGATTTTCAAATGATTACTGGGATTCAGACCATGCAACTGTTTTAAGAACTTATATTATGATATCAGAGAACTAATAAAGCATAAAACAACAAGAATAACAACAAGAAACAAAGAAGTACAGATGATGCTAAAGAAACTGAAAATTATGAAAACTAAGCAACTATGAATTTCAACAAACAAACTACTGATTTTAGACTATCTTATCACTAAATAACAGCAAAGAAACAGAAATGAACAAAGTTTAACAACTAAACAACAAGGCAACAGTGAAGTACAAATTTAAGAGGAGATTCTTACAAATTTCAATCCTGCCAAAACAACCAAGAACAAGGGATTACTCACTACCTATGGCTTCCCAAGAAGCTCTAAACCAAAGGCATTCCAAGATTTACCCTGCTCCAAGCTTTCTTCTTTGATTGAACTTTGTACTTATTTGGCATTTTTCTTCTTTTTTGGTATTTTTCTGTTTTATATAGATCAAGCTGTTTTTAAGTTTCTAAAGGCTTACAAACCTTGTCAAGAGCTTATATGAGCACTCAGAATCCAAAGAACATCTATAATCCACTAGAACTACAAAGACAAGAAATTTAAAGTTGGAACGAATTTGAAAACTTGAAACTGAAAGGTAACTTGAAATTGAAATTACAAAGATGATTATTACACTTTGTCAAGGTTTAACAAAACATCCAAAAACTGTAAATTGCAAGTATTAAAAGATAAGCAGTAAAAATTTAAAGTTACAAGATCATAAACTATTTCTATGATAAAAAAAACTACTATTCTGCATTCCTCTTGATTTATATGATCCTTTCAACTCCTTGTCGACCTCTGATAATATCCCACTTCATCTCAGCCATTGGATTCCACTAATTCCTCAAAATTGAACACTTGGCATTTTGGCGCCAAAATCTAAACAGGTGGATATGAGCTGTTATAGAACAATTAGAGAATATTGGGATGTTGTGGAGGTGTAAGGGACACTATGGATAGTAGGTGATAGGCTGGGGTGAGGTGTATAGCAAGAACAGGGAAAGTGGTGGTACAGGGGAAATTTTGGTGGGAAATGCATTTAATGCAGTGTGGGTATATGATGAGGAGGGGGGATGAGGTGGTGGTATAGACTAGGTGAGCTGGAAAGGGTGGTGAGGTGGTGGTGAAACCACTGGTTTTGGTTTTGCAGGTGAAGGTGAGAGGAGGGTACAGGGATGGTGGTATTGGCGGGGTGTGTGGGTTTGACTGTTTTGACTTGGGTTTTAATATAACGGGGTAGGCTGGGTTTATTTGTTTGTTGGGCTGGGCAAAGGGTGGATTGGTTGGGCTGGGTAATGTTCATTGGTTTATATAAGTAATAATGGTCCGGATTTGGTTTGTAGTTGGTTTAAAGCCCAAGGACCAATATTGTATTTTCTGCATACTTGAAGGGTAAAACCTGTAATTTATCCAAAGTTAACACAAGGACCTGATATGCCATAAGAATAGTTCAAGGGTTTTATTTGATAAATTCCACATTTTAAATACCCGAGGACTAAATTTGACATTTTTCAAAGTTGAGGGACCAAAGTTGTAATTTTAACTTCAAAGGATTATTTCTAACAACTTATGAATCCCCAAGGACCTTTAATGATATTTTACAAGTTTTGAGTAACCAGGGACTAGTTTTGCCAATTTGTCAAAGTTTAGGGACTGAAACTTTAAATTATGCAATTTTGTTCGTTTTTTATCAGTTTTCAACCCTTTTGCAATTGTAACACATAAAAACACAGTTTGATGATATTTCCTATATTTTGAGGCAAATCTGTATGTTTTCAGATGTTTTGGTAGCTTAAATGTGAACGAAATGATGAGTATTTAGACACTCATCAATCAATACTTGTTGATATCAAAATATACATTTTCCAAGACTTAGGAAAATAAAGCAATCTAGAAAATAAAACTAGCCGAAATCTATATATATCGTATATATAAGTGTTAGTGTTGAAATCCTCGTTTTGAAATCCTTGAAATAACGTCTTGTAGCCATAAAAATATACTTGAAATCACTAATACTTCATTAGTTATGAAATTTGGCACTTGGGTATTATTTTTAGAAATCTAGAGTTACTACGTACTAATGAACTTATTATTATTTCTAGTTGAAAAGCTGTCAAAATAATATAAGTTTTGTCGGGATTCAAACGTGTATATCTTTTTCGTTATAAGCTCGTTTTCTACGTTCTTTATATCCCCGGAATCGTGGGACAACATACTAACATATTTTTGATAAGTCGGGACGGCTAGATCACGTTTTAAAACTCAGATTTGCCCATGAGTACTGTTCATCAGCAAGCTATTTCCAGATTTTGTAAGTTTCGTCGCAAACTTAGAAAAATCATAACTTTCTCGTCGTAAGGGCTCTTTTAGTGATTCAAAAGGCTACGGTTTCGTTTTTGAAAGTATTTTCTGAATATGAGGACCAAAAATACGCCACAGCCCCTGGATTTTCTGGGTTTGGCAAAAATGGACAGCATGTTTTCTACTTGTTTCAAATCTTTGCTAAACCACTTCAATACACCACAAATCTATTCTAATCCTACCATACACCTTCTTAGGGTGTCATGGAGTCCTAGTACTCATAAAACTAGTGGGATTATCATGGGAATGATCATAGGCTTGTATTAACTCATAAAATCAAAAATACTTGTAAAGTGGTATAAGTACTTATGTATATGAACATGTTTTTACTTCTAGAGTATGAAATACATCAAGTATATATATGTAAGATTATAAAAGGTCATAAAAAGCTTACTAGTTGTATGAAGAGGTTTAAGTATCAAGGTTTCCTAATTACTTCTTGGTTTTTATTTCAAAACCTTATATAGAAGTATACTAATGTTGTGTAGATTACTTGATCTTTGAAAAATCTTGATCTTCTTGGTCTCTATGGTGTTGAGCCGTGGGTTTTGATGAGCAAGAGGAAGAAAAACCTAGTTTGTTGATTCTTTTAAATGAATATGTGTAGTAAGATTTGGTTTATGTTACAAAAGTCTTGGATAAAATGGCAAATTGGTAATTAAATGTACAATTTATAGTATATAAAATGTATTCATACTCATGAATGTCGACCATTGTGTAAATTTGGTGGATATTTGTGATTTTGTAAAGTATTGAGTGTATTGTTAGTCATTTGGTGTATATAACGCGTTACGTTATGAGTTTTGGGTACTGTGTTAGTTAAAAATAAATTTTAACGGAACAAGACGGGATATATTAAAGTTGTAAAAATTATAAAATTACATTTCTTGCAAGTCTCGGGTGAATAAACGATTGTCGAATCGAAGTTACTGAAAACCGTCGCAGTTATAGACGTTTAACGATATGCGTATGAAATAAATTCAAAACGTCGGGTAAATTAATAATATAATTTTTATATTACTGAAATGAGTATAAAAATATATCTGGACCATAGTCGGGATTATTTAGATATATTCGTCGGATATATATATTAACCGGGTGTTAACGTTTATTTAGAAATTATAATACGTAAAACGCTTAATATACTAAATATATTAATTTGAAAATCCTAAGAGTGGTATAACATGTAAATGACATAATGATGATATGCAGACTATTTCTAGTCCGTATGAGATATCCTTACTGATAATGCGCGTGAATAGTGGAATTTCTTCCGGAAATGAATAGTGTTCTGTGAATAGTAAAATTTTCAAATGTTTCTCAGAATATCAAACGGACATCAAAAACGATGAATAGTAAAATGATGAATAGTGTTCCATGAATAGTAACTGATGAATAGTAAATTTCCAAAGTTTGGGAATAAACGTAGACGTGGAAAATATCGGGTTGTTACATTCTACCAACCTTAAAAGGAATCTCGTCCTCGAGATTCAGTTCGTTCATTCTATAGGTGTATGTGCTCGTGGTTAAATTTGATGAGGCAACTAAGGTCGAAAACGCTAGGTCTCGGATTATATCAATGTCATGAACTTGGTAAGAAATGGAAATAAGTCATGCACTCAAGATTAAGAAGTAAGGAGGTTGTTCAAAAGAATGTACCCGTTATGCTATCGCGGACATGTTGAGTGATAGGATTTCCTAAGAAGTAAGCTCTGCCACGTGCGGGTGGAATCTCAATGTTCTGATCTTGGGGGCCTTCAGTTGCCGCCGCCAGTTTTGGACGATTTCCTTCTTGGTTAGGAGTTCTTTTCCGCTTTGGACAGGTATTCCGAAGGTGATCCAAGCTTCCACACTCGTAACATGTTAACCTTTGTCCTTGGTTTCCATTCCCATTTCGGCAATTCCGACTAAGATGACCTGTCCTTTGGCAGTTGATGCACCTTGGGCAGTCTCCTGTGTGGTGAAGGTTACATCGGGTACATTTAGGAAGTGAGCCTTCATATGATCTGCGCTCCTGAGTTGTTGCTCCATAGTTTCCAACTACCCGCTGCCTTTTGTCCTGTTGGTTTTGATCACGGTTTCTTTGCTGATCTTCCTGTCTCTTTCGTCCTCCATCGTTTCCTTTTGTTAGTTCACCAGACCTGATCACATCATTTGTCAAGCTATATGCCATGCCCACCGCAGCTTGCAGAGTGGTTGGTTTTGATGAAGTGACATCCCTCCTGATTTCAGGGATCAATCCCCAAACATATCGATCGACCAGCTTCTCCACAGTGGAGACCATGTGAGGAACCATCCCAGTCAGCTCGTGGAAACGGGCTGTGTACTTGTCAACATCTACTCCTACCATCAAGTGGTTCCAAAATTCTGCTTCCAGCTTCTGCACTTCATCCTTTCTGCAGTACTCGTCAGTTAGTAATTTCTTGAATGCTTCCCAAGATAATCCATTTGCAGCTTCCCTTCCTCTGGTCTGTAGCTGGTTGTTCCACCAAGTCAATGCTCGACCCTGGAGCAGACCCGCAGAGAATTCAACCTTATCCCCTTCAGCACATTTCGTAATACTGAGTTTTGACTCAACATTCTCGAACCATGATAGCAGTCCAATGGCACCCTCAGTGCCATAAAATTCCATTGGCTTGCATGTCATGAAAGTCTTATAGTTGCATCCCTGACCGTTGTTCGAGGGACCCGCACCATTATTGGTTCGTCTGGCATCAATGTGCGCAACAATCTGAGTGAGGAGGTCAGCTAATCCAGCAGCACTGTCATTCGGGTTTTCATTGTTGTTACGTCCTGAGCGAGTGTTCATTGCGGCCATGGCTCTGCGATAGACCAAAAATAGTTGGTTGAGTGAGCGATACATGAACGATGACGGATGATGTACGGTACAATGACAGTCGTGACATAGAGATCGCAAAATGATGGAAACAAAGGCATGCTTAATCTAACGAGGCGTAAGGTAGCAAAGAGAAAGCATATACATAAATGCATATATAAGGTACGGTAACACAAACTGAAACATATAAACAGGTTATGCATACCCACCCGACCAATGCAATTTCAGGTGACCAGACTCTCTAGACCCGACCAAACATGATCTTTGACTACTACTCCCTTCATCGCATGATTCTTCCTGAATTATACATAGGTGATCAGGCTATGCATACTTGAGGATTAATGATGCAATGCTAGGACTAGTCGACTCGTATGATTTTTGGTTTTTTTTTTTTTTTTTTTTTTTTTTTTTTTATTTAAGAAAAACGTTATTTTGGTTATAGTTGCGATTTTTATTTTAGAAAAATCGGCATTCTCTATAACCTCTAGCTCTGATACCAATCTGTCACACCCTCGCCGAAGGCGGAAACACGAGGTGCAACGAAATCGATAATCATCACCAAAGAGAAATAAGACAATACCATAATTTACATTAAGGAAAAGTATATCATTACAACATTGTTATTGCCGACACTGGCAATTTAGGACATAAGTTTAGTTTCCAAAAGATAGTATTTTAGTACATAATGAACAGTAGCGACATGTGAAAACTTCATTATGCAAGACCTTGATGAAAAGCTTACTGACGATCACCTGAAATGCATGAGAGAAAACAGGTCAACTATGAAAATAGTTGGTGAGTACAAACGTTTTATATAATAAGAAAACCATTTGAGAAAGTTCGCCAGGCAAAGGCATTGTAAATCCACTCAGTTCCAAGTCCCGCCATAAGAGACTTGTAACCTGTGTGTTTACAACCCACTGCCTAAAAGTTGTATGTTTAGTAGCCAAGCACATGTGGTCAAATACAGTTCACAATAAGGTCACATAGTATATAATAAAGAATGTGGCAAGGCTCCTAAAATAAATAATATGCGTTCCGTTAACAGGGGAACGAGAGGTTGGCCGACCTCTAATAGCGCTATCCATACTACCTACTGCTCCACACAAGGAAGCCGTACGAACGGTACGTATAAACTGGAGTGCGAACGGCAAACCAGCAGAAGACTAACAATTGCAGATGCACGAACAGTACATCATTCACAAACTATCATATATTATCAAGTCAAAGTTACTCCGTAAACAGAGGAGATTTATGTTGCTCCGTACATGGGAGACTTTAGGTTATAGTACGTACGGTACTTTAAGTTCAAAACAAGTCATAAGTTCAAAAGTTCAAACAAGTTATAAGGTCAAAAGAGTTCAATGAGTAACAAACAATCTAGTTCAAGTATAATTCATGCATCCACCCCAAAGAAGTTGAAATAGTTAGAAAAAGGGGTTCGTGAATACTCACCTGATATAAGCAATATGATAACAAAAGGTATGAACTGAAGTAAGGCACGTACACTAACCGCAACCTAGAATGAATGATATGATCTACTTTAGATCATGAAATGATATTGTGAATGTCCATGCACATGATTTCCTATACCACTCTTAACTTGAAGAAATACTTGTTGATATCAAAATATACATTTTCCAAGACTTAGGAAAATAAAGCAATCTAGAAAATAAAACTAGCCGAAATCTATATATATCGTATATATAAGTGTTAGTGTTGAAATCCTTGATTTGAAATCCTTGAAATAACTTCTTGTAGCCATAAAAATATACTTGAAATCACTAATACTTCATTAGTTATGAAATTTGGCACTTGGGTATTATTTTTAGAAATTTAGAGTTACTACGTACTAATGAACTTATTATTATTTCTAGTTGAAAAGCTGTCAAAATAATATAAGTTTTGCCGATATTGAAACGTGAATATCTTTTTCGTTATAAGCTCGTTTTCTACGTTCTTTATATCCCCGGAATCGTGGGAAAACATACTAACATATTTTTGATAAGTCGGGACGGCTAGATCAAGTTTTAAAACTCAGATTTGCCCATGAGTACTGTTCATCAGCAAGCAATTTCCAGATTTTGCAAGTTTCGTCGCAAACTTGGAAAAATCATAACTTTCTCGTCGTAAGGGCTCTTTTAGTGATTCAAAAGGCTACGGTTTCGTTTTTGAAAGTATTTTCTAAATATGAGGACCAAAAATACACCACAGCCCCTGGATTTTCTGGGTTTGGCAAAAATGGACAGCATGTTTTCTACTTGTTATAAAACTAACTTTTCTTGTTTCAAATCTTTGCTAAACCACTTCAATACACCACAAATCTATTCTAATCCTACCATACACCTTCTTAGGGTGTCATGGAGTCCTAGTACTCATAAAACTAGTGGGATTATCATGGGAATGATCATAGGCTTGTATTAACTCATAAAATCAAAAATACTTGTAAAGTGGTATAAGTACTTATGTATATGAACATGATTTTACTTCTAGAGTATAAAATACATCAAGTATATGTATGTAGGATTATAAAAGTTCATAAAAAGCTTACTAGTTGTATGAAGAGGTTTAAGTAACAAGGTTTCCTAATTACTTCTTGGTTTTTATTTCAAAACCTTATATAGAAGTATACTAATGTTGTGTAGATTACTTGATCTTTGAAAAATCTTGATCTTCTTGGTCTCTATGGTGTTGAGCCGTGGGTTTTGATGAGCAAGAGGAAGAAAAACCTAGTTTGTTGATTCTTTTAAATGAATATGTGTAGTAAGATTTGGTTTATGTTACAAAAGTCTTGGATAAAATGGCAAATTGGTAATTAAATGTACAATTTAAAGTATATAAAATGTATTCATACTCATGAATGTCGACCATTGTGTAAATTTGGTGGATATTTGTGATTTTGTAAAGTATTAAGTGTATTGTTAGTCATTTGGTGTATATAACGCGTTACGTTATGAGTTTTGGGTACTGTGTTAGTTAAAAATAAATTTTAACGGAACAAGATGGGATATATTAAAGTTGTAAAAATTATAAAATTACATTTCTTGCAAGTCTCGGGTGAATAAACGATTGTCGAATCGAAGTTACTGAAAACCGTCGCAGTTATAGACGTTTAACGATATGCGTATGAAATAAATTCAAAACGTCGGGTAAATTAATAATATAACTTTTATATTACTGAAATGAGTATAAAAATATATCTGGACCATAGTCGGGATTATTTAGATATATTCGTCGGATATATATATATTAACCGGGTGTTAACGTTTATTTAGAAATTATAATACGTAAAACGCTTAATATACTAAATATATTAATTTGAAAATCCTAAGAGTGGTATAACATGTAAATGACATAATGATGATATGCAGACTATTTCTAGTCCGTATGAGATATCCTTACTGATAATGCGCGTGAATAGTGGAATTTCTTCCGAAAATGAATAGTGTTCTGTGAATAGTAAAATTTTCAAATGTTTCTCAGAATATCAAACGGACATAAAAAACGATGAATAGTAAAATGATGAATAGTGTTTGATGAATAGTAAATTTCTAAAGTTTGGGAATAAACGTAGACGTGGAAAATATCGGGTTGTTACAACTTCCCTCATCCAAAATTTTCAAAATGTCTTACACCTATTCTCGTAATTGTGTATGCTGCTGCAGCTATCTTCTTGGCTCACACCCCAGAAGAAGAACTGGAGTCTTTGGCGGGGGTCATAGCGCTTCTCGTGCTACTCATGGCTTTAGTCGTTAGCGTGGATGAGATATGGGGGTAAGAGATAGTGTTACGATAGGAGTGTTGTTTTGAACCTGTATTATGGCACCATGTGTTAACGTTGCATTATGTTAATCACTTGTGTACTTTTGTCGTACAGGATATTCGAGGTGTTACACCCAGTCATGGTTCTTGTTCTCGTAGGAGTAGTAGCGTTTTTCATCATCTTGGCAGATCAACCGATTGGTGATTCCCTGCTTTATTTAGTGATATTTGTAACGTTAGCATTACCCATGCTAATCATATCGTTGTGTATTAATATTCGGGGTTTCTACTGAAATAAAAGTTATGTTGGGTGTTTGATGATTTTTTTTTGTGGTTATCGATTTCACACTTGTGTCAATTCAGATACAAATAAACCCGCCCACTTATTTATAATTTGTTATTTACATAGAGAAGCGTCCCAAACAATGTAAATAAAGGTGTAAAATGTCACAATCGGTATAAGTTATAAAACTTATTAAAAGTTTTAAGGAAGTTGTCAATTGATTTGAAGTAGAGGGACTGGAAGTGTACAAACTGCATTTTAACAAAAATCACCAAAAACTGCCTCCGCCTAGGCTCGAACTCGGGACAGTTGTGGAGATAAGCATGCAACACACCACTGGACTAGATGTCCTTTGGTGTTAAATCTTGCACTCATTTATTTTTAAAGATTATTACGTGTGTTTTATTTACAAGTTTACTTAGTGAATACTGAGTTTGTATGTTTGCATGTATATATTTGTATTATCTCACAAAATCATAAGCTATCTAAGCTTATGAACGAGCTTGTCGTTTGCAAGAGGAGTCCAAAGAAGCTTAAATGATTCTCGACTCATTCGAGTTTGTTTTCACAGTGTGTCGAGTATAAATATATATCGAGTATAATGAGTTCAAAAGAGAGTATAAAACCGAAATGAGTAAGAGTTGAGCCAAGATTGTGTATATTGCATACGTTCAAAATGTATGAAAAATTTCAAAAATCCGTTTGAAAACCCGAATAATCACAAGGTGGTTATCCGTTCATTTTGCATTCATAGTACCATATTTTACGTTTGATCTTGCATGTTTTACGTTCAAAATTACCACAAGACAAATGCAATTTTAAACCGATTCGGTTTCATCCTGAGTTTAAGTTTAGAAACATGGAGCAATCAACTGAAACATCCATTTTTATAAGCTTGCAAGTATATACGTATGTCGTATATATTATGTCGCGTATCCAAAACCATGTAAAACATTCATGAAACTCATTTAGTTTTTAGACATGTTACTTAAAGTTCAAAATGAGTTTTTAAAACAAGTTGGAATTGCATGATATCCTACAGTGAGGTTGGATGGATGTGTGTCGAGTAAAAAAAATATAAGAGTCACATTTGGGTCGACTAACAAACTAATAAGTATATGCTTATTCTCTTCAAACTTATATGTATTTAAGCAAGTTTAAATTGTCACCACACAAGCCTTAAACACCTTTTTGTCCTCTGCATGCATGAAAGTTCGAATATATGTGTATGTCGAAAGTGTAAATATGCATATTAAACGCACTTATGATTTTAAAACATGACATTTGAAAATAAATCTCAAATGTATATACGTTCAAAGTAAGAAAAGCATTTCAAGATTACAAGTTAAAGAGTTTGAAGACCTTACTGTGAGGCGAACTGAGTCAAGCAAGAGAAATGGACCAAGACCAAGTTGCTTAACCCAAGTTTTCCAAGATTATTCCAAAATTTCCCAAAGACTTCAAGACTAACGTACCCTTAGAATATGCTTGTGTATTGTGAAAGTGAGTGTGTGTACGTGAATATGGAATAAGGAGACTTTTATAAGCTAGTCTTGGTACTCATGTGTTGCATGGGGTAATATAAGGAGAAATTTGCACATGTCTAAAAGAAGTCAATATTAGTTGTTAGAATCTTCTCAGTAGTATAGTGTGGAAGGACATAAGAATAGTGTGACTATACAAGATATTCAAAGGTGATGATTTGTATTTGATAGAGTTGGCAGCCGAATATGGGGAGACAAGAAGAAGAGGACAAAGAGCAATGGATTATTCGTTTTGTTTTCTTTCCTTTGTCGACAGTTAGCACCATGCTGAAGAGGGTACAGATTAGTAGAAAGGGTAATAGGTTTGGTCAATTGAGTGTTTAGTCGATGGTCATGATGAGGGTAAGTGGAATAATGTCCTTGTGTAGTTCGATCAAAAAGAAAAAAAACAAATGTGACTCATGGCTTGTTGTTGAAATGAATCGTCCTTGTGGTGTTTAGCCGAGAAGGAAAGAAACAAAAATAATCATTTTTGTTTGTCATGGCTTGTTTGGTGAGTATTTTGAAGTCAATGGCTCATTAAAAATGTGTTGCAATTCGTTTGGTATTCCTTTGAGAGTTAACGCATATGTTTCAACTCAAAATACAAGGTTATTGACAAAGTTGTTAAAACGACTTTTGACCCAAGCTTTGACGATTTTTAAGTGAGTAAACGTGCGAGTTATGAAAAATGATTTGGCATGTTCGAATCTCTGCTCGGAGGTAAACCAGGTTGTGCAAAAATATTCGTAGGTTGTTAAGTGAATTCGCGAAATACAAGGCCAAAGTAGTCGTGCGTGTGGTGGTTTAGTCGAAAAAAAATATATAAGATTTTTGTGGGCTTTTTGGGCTCGTTTGGTGGATTGGGCCACAGAAAGAAAGAAAAGAATATTATCAGGGTCCGTTTGGTGTGTTATAAAACGAGCCAAGGCTCAAATTAATTTAGGTTGTGACGGGTTTAGTTATAAGGCCCAAAGAATAAAACAAATGTGTTTTATTTAGTTACGTTACATATTTGGTTGACGAATATAGTTTCCGTAATTGTATTGGTTAAATAAATAAAAAAAAAATAACTCGTGAAAATGGTTAATTAATTCTTAAACTGAATTATTTCGTGTTTAACCTTAATTAATGATTGGGTAATTTACGGGTTCTTACAATCAATGACTTATAACGTATATTGGGATTATAACAGTTATGTCTTCTTGGTAAGACATAGAAATGAAGTGGCTTGAGCAAGAGGCACTTATGTTATAAAGCATGCAATTGGCTTGGAAAATCTATTGTACCATTAAAGTAATTTAGTTGGTAAATAGGTAAGCCAAAAACGATATATATTTATCTTATATATTGTAAGATTGACTTACAATAATTAATCCTAATGAAATACATAGTGCTTATGGTATGATCAATTAGGAGAATCAAACTCTTGTTATATTGTTTGATTAAGATGACTATATATTCTTCTCTTCCTAAAGATATCAAGGTTAGGAAATTGAGTATGGGATGGATATACTCAATTTAACTCCAACCTAAAAGATTAATAAGACACCATTTATTATGGTATGTGATGAATCACATTAAGTCTTAAAATTGAAGTTCAAAATTTGTTAAACTGCTTTTAAGTAGGTTATTAACAAATTAATGTTAGGAACTGTCAATATGTATTTGTAAAGTCCTAAAAGAGAACAATTTTGTGTTGTTCTATTAGCTAAGTATTTATAGTTAATCAATAAATTGCTAAAGGCAAGTGGGAGTTTTATCTTGAAAAGATAAAATTGCAAGTTACATAATCTTCTAAACACACTAGCAAAATCATAATGAGGATTAAACATGTTAATGATTAATCTCAAGGTGATGGAATTATCATTCATAGATCTGCAAGGATATCTCAAATATTTGTAGAATATGTTGAGAATTATGAGTTACAGGATTATGATAAACCTGTAGATAAATTGCAAATATTAAATTTGGCAAATTACTCATACTATGAATAATTAGATGCAATCCAAGAAGATAACTAGTTTTGATAACGTAGTTGATCTTAAACTCTATAGTTACACTATAGAATAAAGATGAGTTTCTACAAAGGGAATGAAAATCCTAGAGATTTAAATTCTTGTGTAGAAATCATAATGGACAAATTTGTATACATATTTAATGTGTGAAAAGATTATCAATCACACTTAAGCAATTAAATGTGATTGAAATTCTTTCTAAGCACATTAAATGCATAAAGATTATGATTGTCATTCTTAGTTTCATTTATATGAAATTAATAATAGAATGTCAAAACTCTTTCTTGGATAATTACTTGTGCGAGGACGAAAAGTAATTGAAAGGAGTATTTGAATTCAAATAATCTTTAGAAGTATACAAAGTGCAAATCATTTGTAAATGGATTAATGCATGCATCTAAAAGATATACTTATGTTTAGTTATTAAATCTAAGTTTTGATTTATAATTAAAATAAGATATTTCTTAATATTCCTGAAAGCTAGTGGGAGTATTTATTTTCTTATTTCATATATGTTGTATAACATATAGGAAGTAACATTCCATTAACATTATATGTTAAGTCTAAGTTTGGAATGAAACTTCAAATTGAAAATTTAGGAAATAAAACCTTGAACAATATGTTTATTTGATTATAAACATAAGCGGTAAAATAACTGATTCTAAAAGAACATGATATTCTATTAGAAGGTATAAATAGAAACATATCTTTGGAAAGATATGACATGAACAAAATCTAAGTTTGACACAAGGATTTTTCATGTACATCATGTTATTTGTTGTATCATGCATGGATACAAGATGATTTGACAACATCAATATCTAATTGGAATTATTGGATGATTAAGTGTAATGGATATGGTTGGATTTAGAATTCACATCCTCATTCTGGAATTGCTCCTAAATTCTAAATATGAACCATATGGCAAATTATTGCTTAATTGATATAGTGGACAAATCTTGAAGGATTTGAAGATATCAATCATTACACGATGGATGTTGAAAGTTTACGGAACTTTAAAAGAGCATATTGTTATTGCAAACAATGATGCTAGAAAGATTGAGATGACACTCAATACTAGTCATGGTAGGATTTTATCCTTATTAATGGCCTTGTATACTAATTATGCTCAATGTGAGCATAGTTGCATTATACATTAAGAATTAGAATACTTTAAACTATAAAAGGTTTTGATAGTTTAATTGTCATAAATTCGCAGTTGAGGATGTCACGCAATTTTATGAAGTATTATGTTGCAATATCTAGATAGATGAATGCACACATACAAGAATTTCATTTTTTGAAATAAGTATTCTCAAAATTCCGATAGATCAAAATTAGTTGATTTATGCTTTGTCAACAAGTATGTGAAACATGACTTGAGGCATAATTCATTAATGGGAATTATCATGCTTGATCTATTTAGTATTTGGATAAGGGATATTAAAGCAATTATTATTCACAATGAATTAAAGTACGTGGTACGTTTATTTTCATTAATAATAAATTGTATCCTATATTTGCATGTTTAAATCCGTGAATAACTTATGTTATTCTAAATAGTCCGTTGTCGATCAATAATATGGGAGTATTATTGAATTAAGGCAAATGTGAAGTGTTGGTATAATATACTTAAGTATATTGATGCGTGGGCATGCCAAATTCACATGATATTCAATATTGGATAAATTGAATATAGGACTTATCCCAACCATATGATTGTACTTTATGGATCGTTGTCATTAAGTAAATCATGAATATTTATCCTCAGACTTGAGATACCAGATAACTCCGAGGATGTAGCTCATTTTCTGTAAGGTAGTCTTACGCTATC
Source organism: Artemisia tridentata subsp. tridentata (assembly GCA_021014915.2). Lineage (NCBI taxonomy): Eukaryota > Viridiplantae > Streptophyta > Magnoliopsida > Asterales > Asteraceae > Artemisia > Artemisia tridentata. Next base: position 381,507,881 of record CP139506.1, read on the forward strand.
CGTAACTGGTAGTTATACGGGCTATTTTCGGAGGTGATGCAAAGTTCAAGGGTTATGCTCGTAGTCAAGAAAGAATTTGTTCCTTCAAATTTGTTTTGAAGTATAATACTGCTGGGCCCCTCGTAGGGTTGACAAGATGTTTGTACGGCCGTACCCAAAGTCTATCTGGAATACGTTCAGATATTTTGGTAATCTTGATCAATTATTAATAAACGAGAAACAGAATAGTTAATTATGGAATGACTTAGATCCATATCCATATTAACGCGATATTAGAAACAAAAGGATAAGTATGATGATTAATCATCACATGGTTTTTTCCAGGAAACCATACTCAGGGTCGATCTGGGGGCATTGGGGGTGTTAAGCTAGACTAACCCATGTCATTACTATATTAATGAATATCCAAGTGGGAGCTGTTAGAGTTATGGATATAAATTAATATATGTATGACCAGTTTCGAACACGAGACTTCGGGATTGCACACATTACGTATGAGTTTCAATGTTTTAATAATTAATATATTAAGTTATGATTAATTATTAAATTCACAATAAACGACTAAAGAGCGTTAGGGCCAAACAATGGAATCCCACATCGGAAACCATTGTAAACTTGATCTCAGCCGTAAGGGTATAAATACATCCCTATGTATTCATCCCTTGACACACTTGATTTCAAGAGAAGGTCAAACTTCTTTTCTCCTCTCTTGTTCATAGGTCTACGAGTGAAGCCCCAAGAAAAGGGATTTGCGAGTAACCTTGAACATTACAAAGTGTTTGGTTTGTTTGTGAATCAAGAACCTAGCTTTTCACATTGAGACGCTAGTAATACGTGTGTACAAGAATGAAGGACAAGCTCACTATAGCTTGTGTGATTTTTCCCAATTCGACTTGTATAGGTCGATCCATCATAAACCCTAATTTAGGGTTTTACCTTGTTCTTGGAGATTAGGTTTCTTGTTTAGCTAGAAACCAAAGGTACGCATCTCTTTTAATTTAGTTAATTAATTACATGTTTTGTAGATCTTGTTTTTCCGCTGTGTGCTTGATGTTATATGTTTATGTGTTTATAGTTTTATGATTAACATATTCCAACATAATCTACCTCCTAAAGTTAGTTCTTTGTTAGGGAAGGATGCCACTAATCGAACTAACCTTGCTTTGGTCATTTTACTGCAGCAAAAACTTGGTCGAGTACAAACTTGACTTGAAACCACATATTCTTTTGTGGACACATTAATTATCAGCTATTTTTAGCTTGTGTTATATTCTCTCTTGCAGGCTTCTAAGTGGACCTCCTAATATCAGCTCTTTGCCACCAACATATTCTGGTGTCATCACTAATAAGTTTTATCAGGTATGATACACTCAGAAACTTGATGCATTATAGCTTATTTATTTATCACGTGCACCATGAATGTGTTAATTAGCCTGTTCCATGCACCTGAATTGTATTCTCTCGAATTGTTTATTTTCACTAACCAAAATTTGGGTTTTTAATTCGACAAATTGACTCATATTAGGGTTTGTTTTGTTGGACGTGATACACCATTCGAGAGAATCTTGATATCTGCATATTCTTAATCTAAGCATTTTCTTTGTTGATATATTATTAATACACAACAGTTCATATGTTAAAAACAGGTTCAGGTTGTGGTTGCGCCTCAACTGAAGGATCTCACTGTTAGAAATTGGCAAGGATTGCATCTGATTTCTGCACCTGAGCTTGTGTCCCTGTGCTTTGAAGGTCTGCAATCTCAATGGTTTTGGTTTTCTTCATACGGGTTATGTCTTTGGAGAATGTTGTAACACCCCTAAAATTTGGTACAGCGGAAGACTATTCGAGCTTTCGGGGTGCTACGGGTTGGTATGCATCACAAGTCATAAAGATACGAGATAATGTAAACATAATTTAAAAAGAAACCATCCAAGGTTTTTAAAGTTTACATTCATCCCAAATATTCAAAGTAAGGCCCAAAGATAAATTAAAAACATAGGTCCACCACTTATTATCAGAGTTTAAAGTAGATCCTTTAACCGAAACGCCTTGCCAAACCTTCCGCACAAGCAATCCAAAGCATCACTTAATCACCTGAGAAAACTCGCTAAAAGTCAGCTTTCGCTGGTGAGATCATAGGTTTAAACCATAACACACATGTGGACTTATACGCAAAAACCCTTGCTACGCTAGACTAGTTCTCAATCCGCAACACAAAACCCTATAGGTGCACACTATAGTCCAAAAACAACCACAATCATAAACATATAACATCCTAAGGTAGGCTCACCCCAAGGCGACATGCTGCAACCTTAAGGTAATCTAACTAGGTTGGCTCACCCCATGGCGACATGCTGCAACCCTAGTATAATCTATATCACAACCTAAGGTTGGCTCACCCCATGGCGACTTGCTGCAACCTTGGTATAAACAACATAGTCGATAGGCATAGCAAGTATCAATCAAACATCACAAATAGTCCACATAAAATAGATTTTTGCACGTTTTCTCACCCCAAGTTTAGAAAACAATATTCAAGAGTAAAAGTGGGGCTATGACTCACCTCAGTCCAGATAACAGCTCAAGATCGATAGAAGCAAGAAGTATCGCTACTCAAACGACGGCAACTACGGACTCGGCACTTCCTAATAATGTAAACTCGTCTTAGAAACATATTCTCAAAATCAAATATTCCCAATCCCGAACGTATTCCATTTTACTTTCCAAAAATCCGTTTCTCATATTCGTTTAGTGTTTGGTATCCGTGTGGGTGTGGGTCGACTCAACAAGATACATATAACATACCATCAATATAAAAGGAATGATAACGATCTATGGGTCTAGCCGTAGTCTAATAAGTCCTTTAAATATATCGTCGACGTTTATCGAGTTCGTCAATCCGATAACCTTCCACAATGTATTTACTTTACTTATTATTCCAAAACCATACCACGTCCTAAATCACATAACACGTAACGAACTACATGGTAAGTTTTAGAGTTTAATCAGTTTTCTAAATAGATTGCCAAAACCTATCGAATTCGTCAATTCGATAAACTTCACAAAATATTTATTAACTTATCATCCCGAACTCCTACCACGACCTAAGGCGTCGTAGGATATGTTATTCGATAATAAACCCCTTCGATATAACTAAATAGGTCTTATTTAATCCGTCGACTAAATAAGTTAAATAGCTATTTAGATTGGGTGTATTAACTTTAAATATCCGTGACTAGCACAAATAGTCAACAATAAATATAATGGTTAAACTTGGATTTAAGTGCCCTCGAATATTTTATAACTTGCAACGTCTCATTTTATTTCCAAAAGCTCGCTATATTTCGAAAATGATTCCCTTTACATTTATTATTTCTTTTTATGCAAATATAATTATAATAAGGTTTTTGACGATATTATACTATATTAATAGTCTAATATATGTCGTTAACGTTATTATTTTTATTACTCGTGATTGCTTATTTATTATATATGCATCCCTATATATATATACACACGTTCGCACGTTTATATATATATGAATGTTTATATCGATATATTAGTTATTACGAGTTTTAATATTCGTTTGAGTTATAAAATATATACGAGTCACGAGTCCGAGTCATCACTTCTCGGCTTATTGTCCAAATCCAAATGTTACGGCGTTTGTCGGAGTCGACCGTTGACTAGTGAGTCAAGGTGACCTCGACCTCGCTCACAACTCACAAGTCCAATAATAATAAATTTCGTCATGTATCAAAGTAACTCCGTCATCAATTTCAATATATCCACTTCAACAACTACAACATCCGGGTCCGACTACGGTACCCAACTAACCTATCTCCGTCATACTATTTTGACCGTCTCACAATCGGTCCTCGTTTATTCCCCTCGACAACACAACTTCAATAATATGTTACCAAAACCATTGCCGAGACCACGAGGGTCTCGGCCTCTTTCTTTCCTTCGGCCATCAACACAAAAACAACAACAACAAGTAAAACTAGCAAGTAAATAACATCAAGTATCCATTATGAGGTGATAACCGAACCGGTTGGTCTCGGCTCACCCCTTGTCGGCTATAACTCGGCCGAGAGACAACCCCGAGACCTAGGTGGTCTCGGCTCGGCTCCAACGAGCTACAACAACCAAACCGGACCCCTTGGGTCACGACACCACAAACAACAACAATAACATATGATTTCCATGACCAAAAATCAATTAAATTCACCAAATATGTTGGGAATAAAACAGTTACCACGGCTACTTATGGATAACCACTGCTTAAGTTTGCACTAACAGTGGAAACTCATTTCCACTGCTAGTATAGATTGTTACCACTGCTATTGAGATAACTGTTATGTAATCGTAATATTGATAAGTATAGAATAGATTGTGTGTATATTCTATATTGTTAGCTTTATACTTATCTTGTAAAGGACTCCTTGTCCTATAAAAGGAGATCCTAGGATTAGGGTTTAGTAACAACTCTTATACGTATCATTAAGAGCTTCAAGGTGTAACCCTAGTGATAGCAGATCACTCGTATTATTATCATTAATAATATTGAAGCTAATCGTTTTGTTTAAACCTTTGTGTTCACTATACAACTGTTCTCACTCAATTACATCATACAAAACAAATCTTCTTAATACTAATAAGTAAATTCCGCGTGCTTATTAATATAATTCAAAGTATCTTACTAACACAAGGAGTGTGTTCATCGGTTCAACAAGTGGTATCAGAGCCAGGCTTTGATACTTTGAACTAGAAGATCCAAGAAGGAATTCACTTGCAACTGCAAATCAATGGAGATGGAGAACAACCAGTCCAACAATGTACCCAGGCTTCCAAAGCTTAAACTCAATGAGTTTGAGATGTGGAGAATTATGATTGAGCAGTACTTTCTCATTCAAGACTATGCTTTATGGGAAATCATCTTGACTGGTGATTCCTTTAAGCCTGAAACAAAGACTGAGAAAATTGGTGATAAAGGGGTAGTAACAATTACTGGTCCTTCTACAAGTGATGAAAGAATTCAGAAGAAGAATGACATGAAGGCTAGAAGTATGCTACTAATGACTCTTCCCAAAGATCAGATCATTGCTTTTAGCAAATACAAAACAGCAAAAGAACTATTTGAAGAGATCTGCTCAGTGTTTGGTGGTAATGATGCTACCAAGAAAACTCAAAAGACATTATTGAAGCAGAGTTATGAAAATTTCTCTGCATCAAGTAATGAATCTCTTGATAGCATTTTTACTAAGCTTCAGAAGATTGTGACCAATTGACTGTGTTTGGGATTGAGGTAGATAAGGAAGACCTCAATTTAAAGTTCTTAAGAAGTCTGCCTTCAGAGTTTCATACTAATGTTACTGTCTGGGAAAACAAACCAGAGATTGAAACTATGAAGCTCAATGATCTTTACAACAACTTCAAACTTATTGAACAAAGATTAAAGAAGGCTGGGAAATTAAGTACAAGTTCAGGAAACGTGGCATTACTATCATCCTCTGTTGATGATGATTCTGATGCTGATAGTGATGAAGATGTTACCACTGCTGGTTATTCTGTTTCCACTGGCAGTACAAATGTTTCCACTGAGAGTTCCAAGAAGAAGATTGCTGGACTTGGAGATCCAACATTTTATGCTTTTATCTCATCTCAAGTAAATGGTTCACAATTAACTCATGAAGATTTGGAGCAAGTTGATGATGATGACTTGGAAGAGATGGATATCAAGTGGCAGGTTGCACTTCTGAGCTTAAAGGCTAAAAAGTTCTATCAAAGGACTGGAAGGCCAATTACTATTAATGGTAATGAGACTGCAGGCTTTGACAAGAAGAAAGTAGAATGTTTCAACTGTCACAAATTGGGACATTTTGCTAGAGAATGCAGAAGGCCTAGAAAGGCAAGAGATGCTACTTGGTATAAGCAGGAAAAGAAGAAGGAGCCTACAAAAGAAGAACCAAAGGCTATGCTAGCCATTGATGGAGTCAGCTATGATTGGAGTTACATGGCTGATGAAGAGGAAGCACCTTCAGATGATGCTGCTTTAATTGCTACTGAATTTGCACTGATGGCATTCTCTGACTCTGAGGTACAAAACAATGAATGTTGTTCTAAAACATGTAGGGCTTCTAGAGAATGTGAAAGGCTTAATGAACTCTTAGAAAAACAAAGAACAGAGTTGTTTGCTTCTAATTATAATTTGTCCAATCATAAAAGAGGCATATCTGTGTTAGAAAAACAACTAGAGCATTACAGAGAAAATGAGACTAAATATAATGATGATATGGTAGTTTTGAGAAGAGAACTGGATCATAAAATTGCAGTAAATGAGGCACTTAAAGAGGAGCTTGAGAAACTTAGAAAGATAAATGAGAATGTTAATATATCTGTTGACACCTTATACTATCAGTCTAAGGCAATAGATAAAATTTGGGAAGCTCAAGTGATAAACAAAGCTAAGTCAGGTCTAGGATACAATTCAGTTCCTCCACCATTAAGGGGTGTTCCAGCACCTCCTGGTATTGATTTGGCACACACAGGTCTAGAAGAGTTTAAGGATAAAAATCTTGAGTATGGACCTCCCAAATTAGATACAAGCTCTAGTGAGAATCAGGTTAAGAAAGAATCTGATGTTTTTGAAAGTGCTAGTGATTCATCTCTAGTAGATGAAGTTGTGAATGTTAGTGAAGAAACTTCTATTCCCAAAGAAGTTAAAGTGAAAGCTGTAGAACCTAGAATGCAACCTAGTAAATCTAGGTCAACTGTTAAATATGCTGAGATGTATAGAAACAAGTCACCATCTCTTAGGGGCAACCAGAGGAGTTGGAATCATCTAAAATCTCAACAACTTGGTAGTGATTTCGAAATGAACAATAAGGCATGTCATATCTGTGGTAGTTTTAACCATCTGCATGCTAAATGTGACTACCATGTGGGAAGAAGGGTAATTTATGGGAACAAAAGGGTGAAAGAAAACAACTTTCAAAATATTACTCACCTTCAAGTTCACAGCAATATGACTCCCAGAGCAGTTCAATTAAGAAGTGGCCTTAAATCTTTTTCAACTGCAAATAATGTCAAAACACCTGTTACAAGTGCAAAACCAACCTTTGCAAAACCAGCACAATCAGGAAAAAGGACCTTTCATACAAAGAAAGTTGTTTACAAACAACAGTGGGTTCCAAAGAATAATATATCAAAGACAGCAGTTTCCACTGCCAGGCCAAAATTTCCCACTGCTAGGTTTGTTAACAAGAACAGGGGAAACATGGGAAATGCTGTGAAGGCCTCAGCACGTTGGGAATGGAAACCAAAAGGAAATAACACCACAACCAATCCCAATGGTGTATCAATGACCTTTGATAGATTTAACTATATTGATACACGAGGCAGATCCAAGTCAATCATGGCTTGGGTCCCTAAAAGGAACTAACTCCTTTGTTTTATGTGCAGGAACATCCAAAGATTGAAAGATCAGATCAAGGTTATACAGACAGTGGATGTTCAAGGCACATGACTGGCAATAAGTCCTACCTCTCAAATTTTAAACCTTATGATGGACAGTTTGTCAGTTTTGGAGGTGGAGTTGGTGGAAGAGTTACTGGTAAAGGTGTCATCAAAACTGGTAATTTGGATTTTGAACCTGTGTACTATGTAAAAGAGCTTAAGTACAATCTCTTTAGTGTGTCACAGATGTGCGACAAGAAAAACAATGTTCTTTTTACTGAAGATATGTGCTTTGTTCTTTCTAAGGATTATAAGATGCCTGATGAAAATCAGATCCTACTTAAAATTCCTAGAAAAGGCAACTTATATAGCTTTGATATGAACAACATTGTTGCTAAAGATGATTTTGCTTGCTTGATTGCAAAGGCCACAGTGGATGAATCCATGCTATGGCACAGGAGACTTGGTCACATAAATTTCAAAACCATAAATAAGATTGTTAAAGATGGTTTGGTAAGAGGCTTACCACTGAAAAGATTTGAAAATGACCAAACCTGTGTTGCATGTCTCAAAGGCAAGCAGCACAGAGCTTCTCATAAATCAAAAGCTATTAACTCTATTGCTCACCCACTTTATATGTTGCATATGGACTTGTTTGGTCCTACATCTGTGAGTAGCATAAATCTTAAGAAGTATTGTCTTGTTGTGACTGATGATTTTAGCAGGTTCACATGGGTTTTCTTTCTTAGAACAAAGGATGAAACAACTGGTATCCTTATAATTTTCATAACAGAAGTAGAAAACCAAGTTGATAAGAAAGTTAAAGTTATCAGATGTGACAATGGGACAGAGTTTAAGAATAGAGTTATGGATGATTTTTGCAGAGACAAAGGTATTAAAAGAGAATTTAGTGTAGCTAGAACTCCTCAACAAAATGGTGTGGCTGAGAGGAGAAATAGAACACTAATAGAGGCTGCTAGAACTATGTTGGCTGATTCTAAATTGCCAATCACTTTTTGGGCTGAAGCAGTTAACACTGCTTGTTATGTGCAAAACAGGGTTTTAGTGGTACATTCAAAGAATAAGACACCTTATGAGTTATTTAGAGGTAGACCACCTGCCTTAGATTTCATGAGACCATTTGGCTGTCATGTCACTATTCTCAATACCTTAGATCATCTGGGTAAATTTGATGGGAAATCTGATGAAGGTTACTTTTTGGGATACTCCATGGTCAGTAAAGCTTTTAGAGTATACAACCTAAGGACCCAAAAGATAGAGGAAAATCTTAATGTTGAGTTTATTGAAAATAAACCTAATGTTGCAGGAACAGGTCCATAATGGTTGTTTGATCTTGATAAGTTAACCCATACCATGAATTATGTACCTATCTCTGCAGGCACTAATGATTTTGCAGGTTCAGAGGAGTACATTGATGAAGATGAACCAAGCAAGGATCAAGATGATGATCAAGATCATATTATTTTGCCTTTTTGGGATCCTGCTGGAGATAGTTTTGTCCCAACAAATGAAGTTACTCAACCTTCTAAAGATGCTGGAAAAGGAAGTAATGATGAAGTGTTCAAAGTAGTGGATGTGAACACTCAAAACAGAGACATTCCTGAAAGCAGTGGTAATTCTATTTCCACTGCTAGACCAGAAGTTTCCACTGCTGGACCAAATGTGGAAACTACAACCTCTGTTTCTCAGGAAGATCAAGCCAGTGATGTTGAAATTACAAACATGCCTACTGAAACTGAAGTTCCTAAAACTCCTCACACCACAGTTCACAAGGCTCATCCACTTGACAATGTGATTGGAGATGTTAATTCTCCTGTAAAGACTAGAAGACAAACATAGATGGCTGACATTCATGGATTTATCAGTGAAATCTATGATTCCAAGAATCATGAAGGCAAGAATGAATGTTTGTATATGTGCTTTCTATCACAGATGGAACCTAAAAATGTATACAAAGCACTTGAAGATGAAAGCTGGGTAGAAGCAATGCAAGAAGAATTGCTTCAATTTAAAATTCAAAAGGTTTGGGTGCTTTGTGACTTACCTGCTGGAATGAAGGTAATAGGTACCAAGTGGGTGTTTAGAAACAAGAAAGATGAAAGAGGAATTGTTATTAGGAACAAGGCAAGGCTTGTGGCACAAGGATACACTCAGCAGGAGGGTATTGATTATGATGAAGTATTTGCCCCTGTTGCAAGAATAGAAGCAATTAGACTCTTTTTAGCTTATGCATCCTTCATAGGCTTCACAGTCTATCAAATGGATGTGAAGAGTGCTTTTCTATATGGGCAAATTGATGAGGAAGTATATGTTGCACAACCTCCAGGCTTTGAAGATCCTAAACATCCAGACAAAGTTTACAGGGTTGTTAAGGCTCTTTATGGTTTGCATCAGGCTCCAAGGAAATGGTATGAGACTCTTGCTACTTATCTACTGGAGAATGGGTTTCATAGAGGCAGAGTTGATCAAACTTTATTCATTAAGAAGGACAAAGATGATATTTTGCTGGTACAAGTTTATGTAGATGATATTATCTTTGGTTCTACTAAGCCTGAGATGTGCAGAGCATTTGAAAAACTGATGAAAGATGAGTTCAAGATGAGTTCTATGGGTGAACTCACATTCTTTTTGGGACTTCAAGTAAATCAAAGGCCAGATGGTATTTTCATCAATCAAGATAAATATGTGGCTGAGATACTAAGGAAGTTCAAGTTCACTGATGCTAAACCTTCTAGCACACCTGCAGAAAAGACCACTCACTTGATTCTTAAAGATCAAAGTGGAGAAGCAGTTGATGTGCATATGTACAGATCTATGATTGGTTCCTTGATGTATCTTACTTCATCAAGACCAGATATCATGTTTGCAGTTTGTGCTTGTGCAAGGTTTCAGGTCTCTCCCAAGATATCTCACTTGAATGTTGTGAAGAGGATATTCAAATATCTTAAAGCATTTCCAAAACTAGGATTATGGTATCCAAAGGAATCTCCTATGGAGTTGGTTACCTACTCAGATAGTGATTATGCTGGAGCATGTTTGGATAGAAAGTCAACAACAGGTGGATGTCAGTTTCTTGGATGTAGATTGGTGTCATGGCAGTGCAAGAAAGAAACAATGGTGGCAAATTCATCAACTGAGGCAGAGTATGTGGCTGCTGCAAGTTGCTGTGCTCAAGTTCTATGGCTTCAAAACCAACTTTTGGACTATGGGTACAATTTCATGAACACCATTATTTATATTGACAATAGCAGTACAATATGTATCATTAAAAATCCTGTTCAACACACACTAAAACTAAACATATTGAAATTAGACATCATTTTATAAGAGATTGTTATGAGAAAAAGCTAATTCAGGTTGTCAAAATCCATACTGATGATAATTATGCTGATTTATTAACAAAAGGACTTGATGTGGGAAGGTTTCAGTATCTGGTAACAGGTATTGGAATGCTTAATCCATAAACTTTGATGATTAATGGTCTTTGGTGTTGAGGGGAGGATTTGTGTACTGTTCATTGTTATATAATCTTGTATATGCTTGTCTATGTTTGTATTTTGCTTGTCCACTAACTTTTATGCAGTATATCAAGACAACAGTGGAAACAATTATGCAAATAGTGATAAATCTTTGTTATAACAGTGGAAATAAGATAAACAGAGAAGGTCTATTTCATTAGCAGAGTTTCATTACATAACAAAACAAGTACATCCATAAATTCATCAAAACACAAAAGCTTAAAACCTAACAACCTACATCCTACAAAAGCTATTCCATTGGTTTCTTGCCCTTGCCCTGGTAGTTGTGCTTGGCCTTGGGAACACTCTTTTTGAGTTTCTCAAAGGTTGGCCACTTCTTCTTACAGGCAAGACCAAGAACTTGCTTAGGTGGCTTTGGGAGTCTTGCTGGTTTGTCTGGCACAGGTATCTTTTTCAGATTAGAGATAGCTGTCTCCAAAGCTTGTCCAAGAGCCCTCGGCAACTTCTTTGAAAGGGTGTAAGTTTCATCATCATCATCTGAAGAGCTTGAGTAAAATTCCAGTGAAGAAGCAGGTTCCACATTCTTTCTCTTTGGCTTCACAGAGGAGGAGTTTGTAGCACATGGTGGAAAGTAGTTATTCCATCCAGAAGAGTTCTCTGAGTCAGAAAAGTATTCAATTTCTTCCTCTGAGGAAGAATCAGAAGAGATGTACACCAGTGGAAAATTGCTCATGGTAATTTTAGGGTTTGATGATGGTTTAGAATGTTTTTGATGAAGATAATGTGTAATCCGAGCCCCTTTTTATAGGCTAAGTCAATCTTAAGAGTTAATTAATAGTAATATTTACTATTCCCTATTTTGGTAGGTTGAGGAGTAAATATAGATATTATCGGGTTGACTTTAGGAAGATATTTTTGAACAGTGGCTGGGTTAAAAGTAACTTTGGTTAAAACTTTTTGTTTATGTATATGCTTTGGTCTATACTAACACATGCAGGTTACTAACACATTCTTTTGGCTGGGAGATGATCATATAAGGTGTATAATTAAGATACACAACAAATGGTTATTGATTCACCATGTCTAACACACATAAGAATCAACTAGTCCAGAGCAAACGGCTACTGGTAAAGACTTTTCAAATCCGTTTATGGTTGATAGTTTACCAAAAACTATATGGTTATCAACTCACCATATTCTTATGATTAAGAGTTGGCTAGTCCATAGCAAACGGCTCATGGTAAAGACATATCAAATCCGTTGATAGCTGGTAGTTTGCTAAAAACTATGATAAGAGCAGTTTATATTTATATTTTTATTTTTACCACTGCTCTTAGAACTTTTGTGAAAAATTACCACTGCTAGTTCACAGTTACCACTGTTAGTACAATATTTTCCACTGCTGAACTAGCCGTTACAACTGTTGTGTCAGTAACAATTATTTTAACTAGCCGTTGAGATTAACCGTTTTACCATACTTCTAGGGATATATTTAAAGGAAATTATATTTTCTATTCTTATCTTATTTACTTTCTTAAAATATATTTCCACTGCGTATTTAATCTAAACCCTAGTTGTATCTCCTTATTCTCTCAATTGGCTTGTTAACTTTTCAATTAAACTTCACACGATCATTCTTTCTATGGCATCTTTGAAGTTTGTAGCTGAACACAACCAAGTGGCTTACTTGCAGAAGTCTGATGAAAAGAGTGGCCCTGTTTTTCATGAGATTGTGGACTTTCTCAATACCACCCATATAAGGTATGCTTTAACTTTAAATCCCACAATCTATGTCTCTCAAATCAAGCAGTTTTGGCACTCTGTTGAGGCCATCACTATTGAAGATGGAGACACACATGAAACTGTGGATGCTCTAAGAGCCACAGTGGATGAGGTAACTATTGATGTTACTGAATCTTCCTTGAGGAGAATTCTCCAATTGGATGATTCTAATGGTATCATCACATTACCTGTTCCAGAAATTCTTGAACATCTATCTACAATGGGGTATGATACATCTGATAAAAAGGTTACATTTAAAAAGGGATGTTTTTGTCCTCATTGGAGATTTTTTATACATACTCTGTTACATTGCCTAAGTCCTAAGAAAACTGCTTATGAACAATTTAGTTCAACCATGGCTTATCCTTTAGTGTGTTTGGCCACAGATAGGACTTTCAATTTTTCAAAACTTATTTTTAATAGTATGGTTGGCAATGTACAGAGTTCTTATAAATTTTTGATGTATCCAAGATTTGTGCAAGCAGTGTTAAATGAATTTCCACTGCAACCCCACAAAAGAGTTTATAAAACTCCCTGTCTTAAGCCAAATGTTTTTCAAAATTTGGATAAGGCTTCACATGGATGGAATGGGGAATTTAAACCACCTTTTCCTCAAATGCTTGCTAAGATTGTACAGGTACAGGGTGAAGGTGCAGCAATCCCAGTTGTATCCCATCACACACCCACAATAACTGTTCCATCTATCCATTACACCCCACCTGTTACTCACACATATGAGAGGAGGCAAAAACAGCCAACTCCTCCCATCTCAACACTTCATGTATCTGAACCTTTTGGTGAAGGTCCAAGTAGTGGAGGTTTAGGAGTACTTCCTAGTCCTGCTAGGGAGGAAACTGAGCCTTTGCCCCATGATTCACCTCTCTCAGCAGGTTACACAGCTGGAAGTGATGAGGGTAGTGTGTCACTTAAGGAATTGATGGAAGTATGTACCAGTTTGTCAAAGAAAGTTGCAACTTTGGAAAAAGATTTGGTTTATATCAAGGAGCAACATGCTAAGGAAATTGCAGGATTGCAAGCAGAGCTTAACACTTTGAAGGAAGAAGTTCAAGGTCTTCAAAAGAAAAGATCTGCAAAGATTGTTCTTTCCTCACCAGAGTCACAAGATGCTGATATGGGAAATTCTCCCAAACAGGGGAGGAAAACAGATTTTGAAACTGAGGGGAGGAAACTGGTGTTTGATGAAGCAGATTTTGGAGTTGAAGATTTAGGTTTTGATGAACCTATTGGATAGGATCAAGGTTCTGAGCAAGATATTTCTCAACAGCAAATGAAGGAAATTATTGATGCTGCTGAAACATCTGATTTGGAAGTTCAATCACTACTACAATCACAAAAGCAAGTTCCCACTGTTCCTCAAGAAGTTCCCACTGCTACTCAAGTTTTTACCACTGCAGAGGAAGAATCTGAAAGAATAAGGAAGGAAAAGGGAAAAATTACTATGGTGATTGATGATACTGTGATACATAGAAAGATTTCAGCAAGAGAACAAGCTCAGATTGATCATGATGCTGAAACTGCAAGAAAGATGGTAGAAGATGAACTTGCAATGAAGAAAAGGCAAGATGAGTTGGATGTTATAAGTTTTATGGAGGCTAAGAGATTAGACAGACTGGAACCATCTACTATTCACAAAGAAAATACTAAAAAATTCACTTATGTATTAACTGAGGATGGTGTTCAGTATATGATCAAGAATAATCCAGTGGTTAAGAAGAAAGCTATTGAGCTAGTTGCAGATCAAAGTTTAACTGATGAACAAAGATCAGCTCAAATAAGAGATTTTATAAAGATTCAGAATGAGCAAGCACTTCAAGATATGATCAGTTCTGTCAAAAAGGTTCAAAAGAAGCCAAGGCAACCATCCAAAGCACAAGTGATTGCAGAAATGAAGAGATATTGCTGCAATGTTGGAGGATGGAAGATGCATCAGTTCAAAGGAAAAACACATGATGAAATTGAAAGTATCTACTATAGAGTCTATAAAAGTGATAAAAGCTTTGCATCTATAGGATCAGAAAAGGAAGCTGAATTTACAAAAAGGCATGCAGAGCATATGGAATCTAGTAGAGCTAAGAAGTCAAGAACTGAAGAACCTCAAAAGCTTACAAAAGATCAATTAAATGGTATGGTTGTAATTATAGAAGAAGACTTCTTTCCTGAACCACTGCAAGTCAGGCATCCAATAGTTGACTGGGAGATTCACACAGATGAAAATTTTGCATCAACATGGAAACTCACAAGACTTGGTGGTGAAACATCTTCTTTTATACAATTTGAAGATCTTATTAGAGCATGTGACAGATGTGATCTTGATACTTTGTGGCAAATGGTGAAAGATAGAAAGAATGCTGATACACTTCAAGATGTTAAAGAAAAAGACTTATGGGTTCAACTTCAAAGATTATATGAACCTGATCCAAGTGACAG
This sequence comes from Artemisia tridentata subsp. tridentata, assembly GCA_021014915.2. Classification (NCBI taxonomy): domain Eukaryota; kingdom Viridiplantae; phylum Streptophyta; class Magnoliopsida; order Asterales; family Asteraceae; genus Artemisia; species Artemisia tridentata. The sequence goes on from CP139506.1 coordinate 381,523,069, forward strand.
ATTTTGGAAGTTTCAAGCCTATGATTCAAGAACACTTTGGAAATTTTATGACTCTTGCAGCATTCATCATGTTTCTACACAAGAAGGTGTTGATGTATTTATGTTTGCAGAAAAAGAGTATCCACTCAGATCTGGAGTTTTAACTGTTATGCTTTCTGCAAAGCTAAGATGTGTAGAGAAGACTGAGGAGGTTGAAAATTTGCTTCAAAGAATATCTGAGCAGTGTTGCAGAGAACTACAATCATTAAGAAGAAGATGATGTGTTTGGTAGAATTCCCTTTATCCTTTTGGAAGACGATAAATTGAAGAAACTTGTTGATTTGCACAGAAATCACAAGTTTAGGGGAGGATTGTTGGGAATAAAACAGTTACCACGGCTACTTATGGATAACCACTGCTTAAGTTTGCACTAACAGTGGAAACTCATTTCCACTGCTAGTATAGATTGTTACCACTGCTATTGAGATAACTGTTATGTAATCGTAATATTGATAAGTATAGAATAGATTGTGTGTATATTCTATATTGTTAGCTTTATACTTATCTTGTAAAGGACTCCTTGTCTTAAAGGAGATCCTAGGATTAGGGTTTAGAAACAACTAGTGATAGCAGATCACTCGTATTATTATCATTAATAATATTGAAGCTAATCGTTTTGTTTAAACCTTTGTGTTCACTATACAACTGTTCTCACTCAATTACATCATACAAAACAAATCTTCTTAATACTAATAAGTAAATTCCGCGTGCTTATTAATATAATTCAAAGTATCTTACTAACACAAGGAGTGTGTTCATCGGTTCAACAAAATATATATCCAAACACTCTCATAATCATTACCTCGTGACCAAAACAACAAGAAAAACCATATAAGCCCGAACTAGCACAAGCCGAGGGCTTGTGCTCTCGGTTTTGTCTCGACACCCACAAGAAAATGAAAACCAGGATACCAAACTAGTTTATAATCACGTTTTATACAAAAACCCACATATATATTTCGTTTTTAATCAAATCCCCACCAAAAACATGACCCGTGACCTCACAAGTCGCGTTTTTCTTTACCAAATGAGTCACAAAACTCTTGTGACTCGTCTTACCTTCGATATCACAAGAAATGTCACGAAAATCTTCAAAACAACAAGAAACTAGCGCGTGAACACGTGGATCGAATAGATCAAGTGTTGGGGATTATTTTTGAGGTGGTTTTGGGTGGTGGAAGGCGGCGGTTAAGCGGCGGTGGCGACCAAAGGTGATGGTGGCTAGGGTTTTGAATATGATGAGGAAGAGAGAGATATGGAATGGGGTTGATGATGTTTGTGTTGTGTGTGGGAACCGACAAACACAAGGACCATTTGTAGTTTACTTTTAAAAAAATAATAATAATAGTAATAATAATTGGAGGGGCGGATATAAACACAAGAGACCATTCTCGCAAACTTTTCAAAGTATCCCGACACCCTCATCCCGAGCTCATTCTCATTTCAAAAGATTTCTCAACACACGTTTAAATACATGTCATCCTCTTTAAAATGGTTTTTCCACGAAATTATATTATAGAAACGTCGATAAAATATATAACGTAACCGTTAATTTTAAAACTCTCAAATTATTGGGTTACTCTAGTGTCGGAGTCAACGTAGTGCCTAATTAACACAACAATCAACATTCACCACATATATATCTCATATAAAATCAACGATACGCATAAAACTCACATAAAATTCACATATTCAAGTCACACATTCAAATTCGACATAATTCAAATGGAATTAAGTTCCAAACATTTTCGTATCGTTAAGTTTCAAAGTAATGCGGATTTTGAAAATAGCTCCCTAATTTGCCAGTTGTCACATCCTCCCTGCCTCAGAAGAAACCCGTCCCGGGTTTCACTCGGAACTTTTCAACGACGAACAAAAAGCTTAGGATATTTCTTCCGAAACTCATCCTCGCGCTCCCACGTGAACTCTGGTCCATGACGGGAATTCCAGCGAACTTTGATGAGCGGAATACGACTGCGCTTGAGTCGTTTAATCTCACGATCCACAATCTCAATAGGTTCTTCAGCAAAATTCAAACTCTTATCAACTCGAATATCTTTCACTGGTATAACAGGTGTTTCATCCGAAAGACACTTCTTCAAATTACTCACGTGAAAAACATCATGCACATTACTCAATTCCTGTGGCAGCTCTAATCGATACACTACAGGCCCAATTCTGTCCAAAATCTGAAATGGCCCGATGTAGCGGGGGTTGAGCTTCCCACGTTTGCCAAAATGTATTACTCCCTTCCAAGGCGAGACCTTGAGCATCACTCTGTCTCCTACCTGGAACTCAAGGGGCTTACGTCTCTGATCGGCATAACTTTTCTATCTATCACGAGCAGCTTGTAAACGATCACGAATTAGAGTCACCTTCTCGGTGGTTTCTAAGATAAGCTCAGGGCCAGTGAGTTGGCTATCTCCAACCTCAGCCCAACAAACAGGAGAACGACACTTACGGCTGTACAACGCCTCAAATGGTGCGGCCTTAATACTCGTATGGTAGCTGTTGTTATAGGAAAACTCAGCTAGAGGTAGATATTTCTCCCAACCTTTTCCAAAATCAATCACACATGCACGAAGCATATCCTCCAACGTTTGGATACTTCTCTCACTCTGATCGTCGGTTTGGGGATGGTAAGCGGTGCTCATATCGAGTCTCGTCCCCATAGCGGTTTGGAGTGATTGCCAAAAGGCTGAAGTAAAATGACTATCACGATCCGAAATAATAGATATAGGAACACCATGACGAGAAACGATTTCCTTCACATAGAACCGAGCAAGTTTGTCGATACTGTCGTTTTCGCTAATCGCAAGAAAATGAGCAGACTTGGTTAGTCGATCCATAATTACCCAGATAGCGTCACAACCGCTAGCTGTCTTTGGTAATTTGGTTATGAAATCCATGGTGATCCTCTCCCATTTCCAAACTGGTAGTTCAGGTTGCGTCAGTAACCCTGATGGTCTCTGATGTTCGCCTTAACCTTAGCACAGGTCAAGCACTTGCTGACATACAAAGCTATATCCGCTTTCATGTTTGGCCACCAATATAGTTTTTTTCAAATCCTGGTACATCTTGTCCGATCCAGGATGAATAGAATACTTTGATTTGTGCGACTCATGCATAATCAACTCGTGAATTCCTCCATAAAGTGGTATCCAACTTCGGTCTCCAAAACATAACATTCCATCAGAACGCTTTACAAATCCATTCTTACTTTCTGCCATACCATAGATATTTTCAGCAGGTCGGTTCTCTGTCTTCAACGCTTCTGCTTGAGCTTCTAATATCTGTGAGGGTAGTGGCGAAACAATAGTCATTCCTAATGATCTCACCCGTAACGGTGGTATTCTCTCCTTCTGACTAAGAGCATTGGCAACGACGTTTGCCTTACCAGGATGATAGCGAATTTCGCAATCATAGTCGCTCAGTAGCTCTATCCAACGTCGCTGTCTCATGTTTAGCTCTTTCTGATTCAGAATGTGTTGTAGACTTTTGTGGTCCGTGTACACAACACACTTGGTTCCATACAGATAATGTCTCCATATCCTCAAAGCAAACACCACGGCACCTAACTCCAAGTCATGGGTGGTGTAGTTCTTCTCGTGCTTCTTAAGTTGTCGAGAAGCATAAGCTATCACCTTCTCCCATTGCATTAGAACAACTCCCAATCCTTTATGAGAAGCGTCACAGTACACAACAAAATCCTCACTACCTTCTGGCAAAGCCAAGATAGGCACGCTACACAACTTCTTCTTGAGTAATTGAAATGCTTCCTCTTCCTTATCTCCCCATTCGTATTTAACACTCTTCTGAGTTAATTTAGTCAACGGCTTTGCTATTTTTGAAAATCCCTCAATAAATCTTCGGTAATAACCAGCTAAGCCTAAGAATTGACGAACTTCAGTTGGGGTTGTCGGAGCGGTCCATTCCTTAATGGCTTCAATCTTGGCGGGATCTACGTGAACTCCTTGACTATCAATCACATGTCCTAAGAATTGTAACGTTGGGATCCAAAATTCGCATTTGGAGAACTTGGAATACAGTTTCTCCTGCCTGAGCAATTCCAAGGTGAGTCTTAGATGCTCCTCATGTTCCTTCCTACTCTTCGAGTAAATTAGAATGTCATCTATAAACACAATTACAAACTTGTCCAAGCAAGGCTTACACACCCGATTCATGAGATCCATGAATACCGCCGGTGCATTGGTCAAACCAAACGGCATCACCTGGAATTCATAATGTCCATAACGGGTCCTGAAAGCCGTTTTCGGAATGTCTTCTTCTCGAACTCTGAGTTGATGATATCCCGATCGCAGGTCGATCTTCGAGTAAACGCTTGACCCTTGCAGTTGATCAAACAAGCCATCGATCCTAGGTAACGGGTATCTATTCTTCATGGTTAGCTTATTCAGCTCTCGGTAGTCGATGCACATGCGGAAAGATCCATCCTTCTTCTTCACGAATAATACGGGGGCTCCCCAAGGTGACGAACTTGGCCGTATAAAACCCTTTTCTGACAACTCTGCCAATTGTTTCGACAACTCTTCCAGTTCCGTAGGTGCGATTCGATAGGGTGCTCGGGCTACGGGTGCAGCACCGGGTATCAACTCAATTTGAAATTTCACTTGTCTGACAGGCGGATTCCCCGGTAAGTCATCTGGGAAATCATCCGGAAAATCACAAACTATGGGTACATCCCCTATGCACTTCTCTTTCTTCTCCTTCTCTCCCTTCTCAGAAATTTAGGCCAAGAAAAGGTAACATCCTTTTTCTATTAGCTTCGGTAGCTTAGTGCAGGAGATGACCGTTAACTTGGAAGGATTCTTAGAACCACTTCGATTTCCTTGTATATTTAAGATCTCCTTTCCGTAAGGCACACGCACAATCTTTTTATCGCAAAGGATGTTGGCACGGTACTTAGACAACCAATCCATACCAATGATGACGTCGAAACTGCCTAACGTGACAGGTAAGATATCTATATTGAAGGGGTGATTTAAGAAATTTAACGTGCAGCCGCGGATAATAGTCTTTATCCTTTCAATATTCCCGTTAGCTAACTCTACCTTGAATGCCATTCCTAAGGCTGTCGGGGGCATTTCTAGTAGGGGCACAAACGTAGTGGACACAAAACTCCTATCGGCACCAGTATCAAATAGTATGGAAGCATAACGATTATTGAGAAGGAACGTACCAGTAATGACGTTCGGGTCTCCTCCTCGCTCATTCCCAACAACGTACACTCTCCTATGAGCTGCTCCTGCTTCCACTTGCTGGTTCCCTGCGTCACGATGTCCACGGTTTCCTCCAGTTCCTCGGTTCCCCGGATTATACCCATTACCTCCATTTCCTTGGTTACCTCGGTTCCACGGCTCCCTGCACTCATTCCTATAGTGTCCCTTCTTCCCACATCCAAAACAAGTGATATTTGCCTTTCCATTAGCCTCAGGGGTAGCTTGGACCATAGCAAGTGGCCGAGCTCGACAATCCCTGGCTATATGTCCAACCTTTGAGCAGTTCTTACACACCACGGTACATCGTCCGGAGTGGTTTCGATAACAACGGCGACACTTTGGTAACTCTCCATTTTGATTTTTTCTTTTCTCCATCTCCGATAGCATACACCTTGGCAACCTCTTGTCATTTGTTCCGGTGTTCATTATCCTTAGAGTGATGGTCTCTCCTCCTTTTTCCGTTCCTTCCCTTTTCAGCATTCTCCAGATCTAACGAGTCCATCAACTGTAGAGCGATCGTGATAGCCTCATGAAGGTTAGCAGGCTTAGCAGCAATCACGTCGTTCCTAGTGGCCACAGGTAAACCGTCGGTATACCGCTCAATCTTCAGGGTCTCAGTTTTTACCATGTCAGGGCAAAGTAAGGCTAACTCCTGGAAACGACGATTGTAAGTCGTCATATCAGTACCCTTCACTTTGTGGTTCCAAAACTCAATCTCCAACTTCTTAATCTCATTCCTTGGGCAGTAAGTCTTGATCATCAGAGACTTGAACTGCTCCCAAGTCATGGCATAGGCCACTTCACCTCCAATTGACTTACGATAATTGTTCCACCAAGTTAATGCTTCATCCTTCAGTGTAAAAGTAGCAAACTTCACCTTAGCATCCTCCTCCTGGCCCTCCTGAGGATCATCATCCACCTCCTCATCCTCCTGAGGATCATCATCCTCCTCCTCAGAGGGGTACTCCATCAATCGTCGCCTCTGAACGGGTGAACCGTGAGGGGATAGAGTCGGTGACCTAGGGCGACACTGGGATGATGAGGGTGGTGTCCCTGACAGAAGAGAGAGAGAGCATCAAAGTGCATGGGTGGTGATGAAGGTCGCACCGACATGCGTGCTGTAGCTCGGTGTGTGAAACGAGGAGCCACTCGAGCTAAAGCCTGGTGAAGTGTGAGCTGTCTCGAAGTACCAGGGTGCCCTGAAGGAAATGAGGGTCCCTGTGAAGTGGGTGATGATGGTGGTGTGGGAGAGACCGCTAATGGTGATGAAGTAGTGGCTGGACGCATGACCATCATGTATGGGTCATCAGAAGCCATAGTGATCTGTGCTGGGCCATGCGTGCTAGCAAGAATATCCTCAGTAACATCATGCGCAAAGAAGGTCATGATCTGTGACAACGGCGTAGGGTAGGTGTAAGCGTTTCAAAAAACAACTAAATCGCGAGACTCAAACATCATACCAAAATCATCATATAACATCGACCATATCAAATCAAGAAAACACAAGTACCGCATTACTAAAACATTTCTAAGGCAAGTAAATCACATAGGCCTTACCACATCATCAACTTATTCATAGATCTCCAAGTCGTATCAATCATATCGCAATCACATAAATCGTATTATAATCACATAGTTCACGCCATGAGCCGCCCTCTACAAGGGTCTCATATAGTAATTCACATCATATCATAATCACATATCGTATCATATCATCATCTCATAATATCTCAAACATAATATAAGATGCTTCGGCTTGGCAGGCTGGCGGGCGTTGGTCGAGGATCGACTTTCGTAAAAATTGGTTATAGTTTAGGTTTTTATTACCTAGTTCTCTATAACCTTGGATCTGATACCAATCTGTAACACCCCTAAAATTTGGTACAGCGGAAGACTATTCGAGCTTTCGGGGTGCTACGGGTTGGTATGCATCACAAGTCATAAAGATACGAGATAATGTAAACATAATTTAAAAAGAAACCATCCAAGGTTTTTAAAGTTTACATTCATCCCAAATATTCAAAGTAAGGCCCAAAGATAAATTAAAAACATAGGTCCACCACTTATTATCAGAGTTTAAAGTAGATCCTTTAACCGAAACGCCTTGCCAAACCTTCCGCACAAGCAATCCAAAGCATCACTTAATCACCTGAGAAAACGCGCTAAAAGTCAGCTTTCGCTGGTGAGATCATAGGTTTAAACCATAACACATATGTGGACTTATACGCAAAAACCCTTGCTACGCTAGACTAGTTCTCAATCCGCAACACAAAACCCTATAGGTGCACACTATAGTCCAAAAACAACCACAATCATAAACATATAACATCCTAAGGTAGGCTCACCCCATGGCGACATGCTACAACCTTAAGGTAATCTAACTAGGTTGGCTCACCCCATGGCGACATGCTGCAACCCTAGTATAATCTATATCACAACCTAAGGTTGGCTCACCCCATGGCGACTTCATAGTCGATAGGCATAGCAAGTATCAATCCAACATCACAAATAGTTCACATAAAACAGATTTTTGCACGTTTTCTCACCCCAAGTTTAGAAAACAATATTCAAGAGTAAAAGTGCGGCTATGACTCACCTCAGTCCAGATAACAACTCAAGATCGATAGAAGCAAGAAGTATCGCTACTCAAACGACGGCAACTACGGACTCGGCACTTCCTAATAATGTAAACTCGTCTTAGAAACATATTCTCGAAATCAAATATTCCCAATCCCGAACGTATTCCATTTTACTTTCCAAAAATCCGTTTCTCATAATCGTTTAGTGTTTGGTATCCGTGTGGGTGTGGGTCGACTCAACAAGATCCATATAACATACCATCAATATAAAAGGGATAATAACGATCTATGGGTCTAGCCGTAGTCTAATAAGTCCTTTAAATAGATCGTCGACGTTTATCGAGTTCATCAATCCGATAACCTTCCACAATGTATTTACTTTACTTATTATTCCAAAACCATACCACGTCCTAAATCACATAACACGTAACGAACTACATGGTAAGTTTTAGAGTTTAATCAGTTTTCTAAATAGATTGCCAAAACTTATCGAATTCATCAATTCGATAAACTTCACAAAATATTTATTAACTTATCATCCCGAACTCCTACCACGACCTAAGGCGTCGTAGGATATGTTATTCGATAATAAACCCCTTCGATATAACTAAATAGGTCTTATTTAATCTGTCGACTAAATAAGTTAAATAGCTATTTAGATTGGGTGTATTAACTTTAAATATCCGTGACTAGCACAAATAGTCAACAATAAATATAATGGTTAAACTTGGATTTAAGTGCCCTCGAATATTTTATAACTCGCAACGTCTCATTTTATTTCCAAAAGCTCGCTATATTTCGAAAATGATTCCCTTTACATTTATTATTTCTTTTTATGCAAATATAATTATAATAAGGTTTTTGACGATATTATACTATATTAATAGTCTAATATATGTCGTTAACGTTATTATTTTTATTACTCGTGATTGCTTATTTATTATATATGCATCCCTATATATATATACACGTTCGCACGTTTATATATATATGAATGTTTATATCGATATATAAGTTATTACGAGTTTTAATATTCGTTTGAGTTATAAAATATATACGAGTCACGAGTCCGAGTCATCACTTCTCGGCTTATTGTCCAAATCCAAATGTTACGGCGTTTGTCGGAGTCGACCGTTGACTAGTGAGTGAAGGTGACCTCGACCTCGCTCACAACTCACAAGTCCAATAATAATAAATTTCGTCATGTATCAAAGTAACTCTGTCATCAATTTCAATATATCCACTTCAACAACTACAACATCCGGGTCCGACTACGGTACCCAACTAACCTATCTCCGTCATACTATTTTGACCGTCTCACAATCGGTCCTCGTTTATTCCCCTCGACAACACAACTTCAATAATATGTTACCAAAACCATTGCCGAGACCACGCGGGTCTCGGCCTCTTTCTTTCCTTCGGCCATCAACACAAAAAACAACAACAACAAGTAAAACTAGCAAGTAAATAACATCAAGTATCCATTATGAGGTGATAACCGAACCACTTGGTCTCGGCTCACCCCTTGTCGGCTACAACTCGGCCGAGAGACAACCCCGAGACCTAGGTGGTCTCGGCTCGGCTCCAACGAGCTACAACAACCAAACCGGACCCCTCGGGTCACAACACCACAAACAACAACAATAACATATGATTTCCATGACCAAAAATCAATTAAATTCACCAAATATATATCCAAACACTCTCATAATCATTACCTCGTGACCAAAACAACAAGAAAAACCATATAAGCCCGAACTAGCACAAGCCGAGGGCTTGTGCTCTCGGTTTTGTCTCGACACCCACAAGAAAATGAAAAACCCGGATACCAAACTAGTTTATAATCACGTTTTATACAAAAACCCACATATATATTTCGTTTTTAATCAAATCCCCACCAAAAACATGACCCGTGACCTCACAAGTCACGTTTTTCCTTACCAAATGAGTCACAAAACTCTTGTGACTCGTCTTACCTTCGATATCACAAGAAATGTCACGAAAATCTTCAAAACAACAAGAAACTAGCGCGTGAACACGTGGATCGAATAGATCAAGTGTTGGGGATTATTTTTGAGGTGGTTTTGGGTGGTGGAAGGCGGTGGCGACGAAAGGTGATGGTGGCTAGGGTTTTGAATATGATGAGGAAGAGAGAGATATGGAATGGGGTTGATGATGTTTGTGTTGTGTGTGGGAACCGACAAACACAAGGACCATTTGTAGTTTACTTTTAAAATAATAATAATAATAGTAATAATAATTGGAGGGGCGGATATAAACACAATGAACCATTATCGCAAACTTTTCAAAGTATCCCGACACCCTCATCCCGAGCTCATTCTCATTTCAAAAGATTTCTCAACACACGTTTAAATACACGTCATCCTCTTTAAAATGGTTTTTCCACGAAATTATATTATAGACACGTCGATAAAATATATAACGTAACCGTTAATTTTAAAACTCTCAAATTATTGGGTTACTCTAGTGCCGGAGTCAACGTAGTGCCTAATTAACGCAACAATCAACATTCACCACATATATATCTCATATAAAATCAACGATACGCATAAAACTCACATAAAATTCACATATTCAAGTCACACATTCAAATTCGACATAATTCAAATGGAATTAAATTCCAAACATTTTCGTATCGTTAAGTTTCAAAGTAATGCGGATTTTGAAAATAGCTCCCTAATTTGCCAGTTGTCACAAATGTGGATTTATGTATTATCCAAAGAGTGTTATTATAAGCCAAACAAGCCAGATGCTCATACAATTTTTGATCTACTTCAACAGATCCATAGTGTCAAATACCTTACACTTAACTTGGAAAATTTTCGGGAGAGTGGGTATCGGAATCGGTCATTAGTCTTTATAGTTTGAGTTATGTGGTTGCCGTAGCAGTGATATTATCAATTAATCTTAACTTAACTGGTAATTCCTAATTTGAGAATAAAAGTGAGATGTGCTCAACGTTATTTGATACTTCCAGTAGCCATTGGTCATTTTTCATGGAAGTACCAAGACATTATTGTCTTGTATCTTATACTCATATTATTCTTATTCTGTAATTTCTTTTGCAGCTTCTTTCTCCACTAATAGAACTAATCTCATATTAACCTTCTCCGTTTGTTAGCTTGAAGAGTTTAAAGGTTTATCTGTGCGATATATTTTCAGAAGTGCTAAAAACTATACATGCTGAAGTAAAGAGTATTTGCTAGATGGTTCTCCAAGTGCCACCTTCATAGAGGTCTCATGCGAGGTATTTACGCCATCACTATATGGTCTTACTTACCATGCAGTGTGCCTGGTGATTAAAGCTTCTTCACGCTAATGATATTGAGATTTTAAAATAGCTTATAAATTTTTACTTAGAATTTTGAAACATAGTTAATTCAAACACATGTTCGTTTACAGGTCAAGCGGCTTCGGGTATACAATCTAATATGGGGCCACGGTCTTTTAAGAATAGGAAGCAAAAAACATTCGCCAGCCTGCAAGCTTTTTTGATACATTTTCTGATATGGATACTGATGCAATAATAAAGTTTGTTGAAAACTGACCCATGGGAAACGATCTCCGCTCTTTGGAGGTGAAATTCATTATCACATTTTATCTCAGGTTTTTCATCTCCAGTGTTGCCACAGATGATCGAGCTATTAGTACCAAATTTCGAATTTAACCATTATCTGTATAATTTTAGATTCTTAACAGAGGTACCAAAATATCAAATTCATATACAATCAGCACTAACATTCTATTTAGAATTAAAAAAGTCAATTATATATAGAGTAGGATTCAGGTTATAAATTCGGGTAGACTTAAACAATAATGATTGTAATAATTCTTTTTAAATATGTGTTTGTCAACTAACTCTCTTTTTAATTTCATGATTCAGGAGTATTATTTAGCCTTCACATTTTTAATAATGTTGATGCGGATAGGAGAAGCAACAAAACTTGCCATTGGATCAACTATATCACTTAATTCCATATTTGTAGCGTACAATACTTTTTATTATTAAAATGTCTCACTTTTTTGTATTTATTTTTTTAAAAGTTCAAAACTTTTTTTCTTGCTGCTGGTGAAGACCAATATCAGGTGCATCAATGAACCCAGCCAGGATGCCACGGTCAGCCATTGTACAAACCAATACCGAGGCCTATTGGTCTACATGTTGGGTTCGGCTGTAGGAATTAAACTTGACTATTACCTTGTGAACAAAAATAATTTTATGCAAAAAAAAACAGAAAAAAGGCTGAACTATATGCTATATGTTGGAATTGCAGAAGATCCCAGACAATCTGCCACAACGTTTGCAAATATGGTTGGTGTGCAAGCTATATCTCGATTAATGTTGTTTAGTTTTGTTTTAATGGCATGTTGGGTCAAAACAAACAAGTGTTCTTATTCAACAGATATGATTTCATCAGATCAGTTATTATTATTCAACAGACAAACAAGTGTTCATCAGATTTTGGTGGTGGACTTTGTAAGTATTTTATTTACTTTGAGTTGTTATTGTATATTTGTTTTATGTTCATGGGTGTGTTTTTTTATCAGATTTCCCCATAACCATATATTTACATTAACAGTAATCCCCATATTATATTAGATTACACCATAATCATACACTGTATTAACATTAATCCCAATGTATATAATACATGGCTTGCAATATAAGATAACTAATAATATGTGTCATAGATTTTTGGCTGAAGTTTGTTTGATATGTTTATTTTAGGATTTTGGTAAGTTGTGTTTTTGAAGGGGTGTTTGTTTAAGCTTATATGGTGGGCTTATGAGCTTATGTGATTTGGCTTATGTTTCATAAGCTAATTTTTTCCGGCTTATTTTGGAACTTTTTGTTGTATAAGCCCAAAAGTTCCAAAATAAGCCGGAACAAATGAGCTTATGAAACGTAAGCTGAAATCACATAAGGCCATAAGCCCCTTATTTAAGCTTAAACGAACACCCCCTGAAGCTTTTTGGTGGACTTGGGAGTGGTGATGAAACTTGAAAATTTTCATGCTTGATGATGAATATTAGTGATGAGACGAAAAGTGTTACGCTTTTAAGGGGTCATTTAAGCCCTAAGTCGTAATTTTATGATCAAATATTTCCTTAAATCGTTCCTTTTGTCATTTTAGGTACTTTGGAGAGGAAATCTGCAAAACATAGCATTTTGGACGTTTTTGGAGCATAAAAGTGAAGAAAACGACAAAGTCAAGAAATCAAGCTGGAACAGTACCTGACGGCGTCACACTTTACAAGGTGACGGCGTCACTCTTTGATGAAGAGGTGGATATCTACTTTGCACTTGACGGGCCAGAATGATTTTGAGGCATTTACACGTGACGGCGTCACGTGTTATTTCACCAAGGTGGTCACGCTTTAAGTTAAAGAGAGACGGCCCAGAACATTCTATAACCAAACGGCGTCAAGAGTGGATCTAGGCCATCAAGGAACCCTAATCGCGGCGAGATGACGGCGTCACATGCTAAAAGGTGACACAGTCAAGTTGTAAAATCTATATATACTTTTCTATTTTTCATTCATTAGTGGGAAATTTTGGAGAGCAACTTTGGAGAACTCTTGGTGTAAACCCTAGCACGAATTTCTGCACTTTTTGAGGGTTTCATACCCTTGTTTCTTCCATGTTTCATTGAAGATAAGTAATCAATTAATCATTCAATATGTCTATGTGTTGTTTGATTCTATCTTATGCTTGTCTTTTATTTAACATGTTAGGCTAGGCTTATTTGTGTTTGCTTAGATGTAATGAAACCTAGTTATTGATTATTGATTGATGCTTTATTATTAGTTGTTGTTGGGTGATTGTTTATCGATGTTAGGCTTAAGAAAACTGGCTAATCTCCTATATGGTAACATGCTTGAACGTCTTAAGAAACATGAATCGGATGTGTACTACGATTTTAATGGTTGTGTTTAATGCATAAGTGACTACTAAGGAGGCCATGGTTTGGATACTAAACGTGTCGCCATAGGAAGAGGTAGAAGCTTATAGAGTTAGGGAAGATCGTACACGGCCCTACGACTGGTATTAAGGAATGCAACCCGTCACCCACGCAATTGTAATAAGCTTATCAATCAATAAAAGATAACTAGGGAGTAATGAAGTCTAAGTAAACACGTTTCTCTCCATATAGTTTTCACACCTTTATTTTCTTGTTATTTTATTTTATTTGCATTTGTAGTTATTTGGGTTAGTTGACTAGCAACTAATTCCGCCCACTCTTCCAAAACCGAGATTTTTACTGCTTTCATAAAATATAAAAATACAAAAAGAATCATCCCTCACCCCTAGACCTAATTTAGATCATTTTCAATCCTAACGAACACTATTCCCTAAGTAGAACGATCAATCCCCCGGTACTTGCCACTACACTATACTACATCGGTCAGGTACACTGCCTGGTGGGGGTTGTAAGCTTCTCAAGATCCCTTGAGAGGTAAAACCTTTTGCGTAGGTTGCAACCAACACCCATCACTACACCACAAAGGGGAGTGCACAGTTAAGTGCCATAATTGCTAGAAAGTGGGACATTTGGCCAAGAATTGCCGATCTAGATCCCTAGCCACCGCTCAAGCAGCACCGCCAAACACTCGTAAGGTGGAAGTCACCTGCTATTGGTGTGGTGAGAAGGGTCATTACCGCAATGAGTGCAAGAAGCCCAGGAATCAGGGAAATGGTGGTGGTTATGGAAACCAAGGGGCAACAGGTAACAATGGAAACCAGGGCAATGGAGGAGGAGCCCAAGGGAGAGTTTATGTTGTTGGCAGAAGGGAAGCTCAGGACGACCTGAATGTGGTGACGGGTACGTTTCTTTTAAATAATCGTTATGCATCGATTTTGTTTGATACGGGAGCAGATAGAAGTTTTGTGTCAACTGCATTTAGCTCTATGATTGATATTGCCCCAACCGCCTTAGATAATGTCTTTGACGTAGAGTTAGAAAATGGGAATCTAGAGAGAGTAGATACCATTATACGAGGTTGCACTATAAACTTGTTAAACCACCCGTTCAACATCGATCTCATGCCAGTAGAGTTAGGTAGTTCTGAAATCATCGTAGGGATGGATTGGCTATCGAAGTATCATGCCGTCATCATCTATGATGAAAAGACCGTCAGAGTACCTTACGGGAACGAGATTCTGATTATAGAGGGAGATCGGAGTGATCGTGCGCATTCGTCAAGGTTGAATATCATCTCATGTACGAAGGTGCAGAAGTACATCGAGAAAGGATGCTACCTCTTTCTAGCTCACTTCTTTGATCATTTGTCAAGTTGTAAATTTGTTTGTTCTTACCAAGAGTGATTTACGTAGAAATGGGATATTTCGACTAAAAACTTGTTTACGTTAATTTTGACGTAAAATGTTTTCACGTTTTGTTATCATCAAAACATAAAGATATCGAAAGATGAGAATAACGTTTTTTAGACATTATTTGCATCAACACAAGAAATACTAGAAGTGGCAATTTTAGCTTCTAAAACATCCCAATTTGGGTTGTATGTTACTACTTACTAGTCCATTTTATATAAAAAAAAACTACAAATGGAAACGCTTCAGATGGGTTGAACACATCAATAGTCTCCTAGAATGTATTCAAATAATTACAATGTCCCTACATTATGCCAAATATATGAATTTCATAACAATATAAAAAAAAGTTACATGAAAAGTTTTGGCCTCAACTTGACAGATCTGTTTTGAACAGCACCATTAAAGTTACCTGTTTTTACCTGTTATACAACCCAACTGACCAGGCTATTTTGCCACTAAACCTAGGCCTACTTCCCTATGTTATAATAGTAGGTAATGTGTTTATATGGCATTTTGATTATATTGTATTTTCATTTTGCAGGATAATGCTTTGGCATTGTCAGAAAATAGACCACCACTTGCTTTGCGGTCAAGGTATTTACCAAGCTACAGTATCCTGGTGATGTTATACTATCGTTTAGAAAAGAGGTAATTGTTCCGTTAATTTAATATGTCACTTTTAGCATATCCTTTTATATGCATTTGAAAATTTAAGCATAACATAAAACTATGTTCCAAAAGTAAAATAACTCCATGATAAAGTATCATATTGAAATGAAATACATTAGAAAAGTAAAACTATTTACTTTTACCGGGTCTCTTGACCTTTTACCCAAAAAAAAGTAAAATAACACCATGATAAAGTATCAAATTGAAATGAAATACATTAGAAAATTTATAAAATGCACAATGTTATCAACTAAATTAGACCAGCAATCTTACACTTGTGTTAGAAAGCCATTATTTCCAATCCATATAATTACAGACCCACCAAATGAATTACAATTACCAAAAAAGGATCACCATATTACATCAACTTGAAACAGATCCTTTTTCCTTAATTTTTCTACATCATCACTAAACTTTACATTAGAGCCACCAAGGTCTTCTGTTGCTTCAAGTTTTGCTTAGATTGATGTTGAGACCAGTATGAGTGTGCAGCCAGGACACGGTCCAAAAGATTTTGATGCACCGACCTAAGGCTAATGAAGGTGGTGCTCGGGAACCTCTTTAAAAACCGAAATCATTTAGAGATGATGTATCGGGACCTAACTTACAATCATGTTTGGAACCACCTTGAAATAAAAAGAAGATACAAAATAAAAAGAAGATACAAAGTTTGAGTAGATCTGAAGCTTTCTATGAATGTATAAGATATGCTATCGCCTATAGTTAAGTATGAACACTTTTTTTTTTTTTTCTTAGATGCACTTACTAAGGAAAGAGATGAATTTGTAGTCGAAGTCAAGGAGTCTGGCCAAACTTCAATCTTAATGGATGATATCCATGTTACAATTTAGTTTCTTAATACAAGTACTTGGTTGACCATCAAACAAAAGTATTGCATTTAACACGAATTTTGATATCTTATATTTCCAGAAATTACGCGATCAGCTTCTTGATAGTAAAAATGAAAGAGATGAGGTAATTGCTCGAACTTAAGAACTGCAGAATCATAAGGCCGAGCAGCAATTGCTCATGCAAAGATATAACGACAACAAGGTAATAATGCCAGAACTTCATTGTCATTATTTGGGATATCATTTGACAATATCTCAACACGCTGGCTATATTTTGATAGGCTCTTAAACACCAAAGCTGATGTTGAGGAGTTGACAATGAAGCTATCCACTCTAGACGTCAAGATGCACAATGTAAGCTCTTTATTCTTGATATCTATGAGTGCAATTGGATCTTTAAAAGATCATATATATGGAATTTGGATGTGATAACCTGCAGATTTTTTAAGTGTGTGGAGATGAAGGAAAATGTATACAAATAGGGACTTAAATGAGGATACAAAATCGAGTCTCTAGAATTCTTTAAGTAGTTTGGATAGGGGAAAATGTTAATTTATCAACAATTAGAGATGTTGATGTGGTTTTGGTGTAGCCTTTGTAGGATACTAAGCACAATGGAGCTATGCCAGCTGCTGCCTTAGCTGCATACATTAGCACTTTCATTTGACACTTTATCGATAATAAACATTCTCTTTAACGCATCAAGAGTTAACACATAATATAAGTTACACTTTGTAAAAAAAAACCAATGTTCGACATTGCCAAGACTTTACCTGCCGTCTTTCCAAGACTTCAATACCACATTCGACACAGCATCAAACTATCAAATATATTTAATTGCATTTGGTGATAAAAGGAAAATTTTGGTTGCATTTTTAAGTCATTTTCCCTTGACCTCTTTTAATCCAAACGAGAAGTCGATATTAAAGAATCTCCACATTGATTTAGAATATTTAATGTCATTTGGAGCATATTGAGTGGTCTTATACTAATTCTATATCCTTTATCCTGCCATGTGGATTGTTTGTGTAGGTAAGATTAGCGAGGTTGAATTTATTAATATTAGAACTTCAACAAGTGGGATAGCAAGGTAATCACACGTTGAAAAATGTTTGTCTTAACATAATAGTAGGAGTCCACACATGCTTAGTAACCAAGTTAGATTCATTTTCTTATCCTACTTTTTTAGTTCATTTATCAAATGCTTTTTAATGACGGAGATTCTTAGTGTTCAACCATAGTTATCACTTCCTATTATAATTTTGTTGATAATAACTATTTGATGGTTATATAGTTTATTTAAGATCAAGTTTCTTACATTTAGAACGTGGATTTGTATGGAAATGTTAACTAAAGTTACTTTTATAGTTGTCCAAAAACAGTCATGTTTAGTATAAGTATTATAGTGATCTTATAATTATTGAATTTGGCTTTGTTCTTTTTTGTATTATTTAATAAGCCTAAAAAGATTTGTGGCATTACAAATAATTGGGGTGCCGTTTTTAGGAGAATTCTGTTTGATTTTAGGTTTCATAAATTGTAATGGGTATTTGAAAATGGGATTAAATGGCTAAAATCAGTTTTAGTGTTTGATTGAATTGATTGTAGGGGTGTTTGTCGTTGCCATTGCGACCACTATGAGGTAAACGCATGTCATATCAGTTATTGCATCCATTGAAGGTGTGATTTTTCTGTACAATCAACTACTATTTTAGATCTTTTTGGATTTTTATTCGTTCTCACTTTCGAGTTTCGTTTAATTGCATAGTATATTACCAATCTGGAGAAAAAGTTGTGCATTCAGCTACTACATATTCATGTTACTAACAAATTTAACACCTATTAAACTTTGAATTTGTAATAGTGTCTCTTTAACCACATTTAAACACCATGCATTCTTTATTATCTTATATACTAAAAGCTTAAGTAGTGTTATAAATGTAAAGTGGTGATGATAAATGTGGCACGCATTGAAAGTAATGTGCAGGCAATATGAAGAGTTCCTAGGTAATATGAAGTATTAGACCTTATTAATGTGGGGGCGAGATGAAGAGTTCCTGAACAAACATGTAGTCTTAATGATCCCCAACCATAAAAATAAGAAAACCAAATCAACAACAATCCTTTCAAAACCCCTACATCGAAAGCTTGGTACAACCCCTTTTCTAATTCTTGCTTAATTTGTGTTTAATTTTAATAAAATCCAATATGTGGGTTTTTTGTAAACCGTGATTTGTGATGTGGGTTTTTGATTTTGTTAGTTTATTTGATGAATTAATGTGTTCATTGTGATGTTTAGTGCTTAGGCACACCAATTGTTTGTTTTTAATCCTCAATGAAAAAGATGCTTACTTTAGGTTTTTTTTTTTTTTATTTTATTTATTTATTATTATTATTTTTTTTTATTTTTTATTTTTTTTGTTATGTACTAGGTTATGCTTTGTTAGATTATATGATTTTCTTGAGAAAACCATGGTTGTTATCGTAATAGGGTGTGCTAGAAGCAATTAGGATAAGTTGTGTTGTCTATCCAACGCAAATATCTTTTGATGATTTCTTGGAGCAATTTGGAATGTTGTGTCCAAATGTTCTAAATGGGTATATATGCTTTTAGTCAAATATCCTATTAGCAATTTGTGAACTTATGTATGTATATTTCAGATAGGGAAAGCCAAGGTTTTTCTTAGGGCTGGACAAATGGTTGAATTAGATCTAGATGCAAGGAGAGCTGAAGTTCTAGCCTTTAGCTAAGAGGATATTAAGCAGGTACATGTTTTTGATTCGTTTTGGCTAATTTGAAGCTTATATGTGGATGGTTTAATATAACTTCAATTAGTAACGGCCTTTTTGCTTTAGTTTCATGTGCCTGATATTGTTACTACATGGATTATTTATGTTTACTTTCGTTTTTTATTGTGCAGGTTGTGTGATTGATGGGGTTAGTGGATTCAATGTGTGGGAAGTTATATCTAAAGCCATGATTTTAAGACAAAAGATTCTTCATGTAAATCCTGGTAATAAGCTATACTATTATGTTATCTTTTAATTTTGATCCGTTAAGCATGACGGATTAACAGGAGGCGGCTGCAACCGTGCACAACAATATAAAGGAATAGGAGAAGGTCTGAGTATTGAGTGTTATTTGATTCATTATTTTTTTTAATTTACTTAATTGGAGTTATGCTAAATCAGAAGCACGGGAGGTGGGACAGGAGAAGGCGGTTGCAACAGTGCACATAAGCAGAGGCGCACTACGGTTGATGCATTCACATATTTGAAGGACGTTCGTGACACTTTTGGGAAGAATATGGATCAGTATCACATGTTTTTGTATGTGTTGAATGATTTTAAAGATCAAAGGTAAATAAATGTTATCTGCAGGACATCATTTGATAGATAGTAGGTTATATTGAAATTGATATTACCTTATGGGAACTTCTCTACTGCAGAGTTGGCATACATGAATAATACAATGAGGATGCAAAGCTAATATTTTCTGTCGGGGAATATTGAGACTCATGTAACTACTAAAGAACCTATGTGGATTACAACCAAGGTATTTCATTTCCGAAAAGAATTTATCATTCAGTGTGAATCAAGGGCGTGTGCTATATTAGACGTGGAAAAATAGATGGGCGGGGCGGGTTAAACAACATATCAAAACAGGCTTGGGTGAGCTTGGTCGGGATGATCCGAAGTACTTTTTGTCAAAATCTTTTAATTTATTTATAAATAATTTGTGTGTCAAATATGATTCTATTATAATTCTATATCAGTAATTATGTACTATATATTGGTACAAATAAATAAATATATTAAGAGGCAACGTATTATCAATTGGATTGATGGCACCGTGCAGCCTTTTCGGCATTTGACCTCACAACTAAAGGAATTCTTCAAGTACGATTTCAATGTTGGCTATGATACATGGTAGTTTATTTAAGTGTGTGTGTGTGTGTGTGTTTTAATTACCATAACCGTATATAATTATCTTTTCTGCTGTAGGCTACTACGGGCAACTTTGGCGTATGCGCGATGCACATGGAAAGCCACCTTGGTGCCCTTGACGAATCGGTAATTCAGGAAAGCGAAGAGACATGACATGTATTTACTTGCTTTTAATCATTAATGTTCTTAGTTATTGATGTTAAATAACAACTCAACGATTATTTAGGGTGATGATTCTGTTGTTATTGGTTTCATAGCAGTAATAACAACGTAAGGGGCTGCATCATCTCAAATAATTCCATGGGAGTTAATCTTCATTCTTCAGATGTTCTTTTATTGACCCATGATATGGTGACTGAACGTGTATCAAGCAGTGCGGGATTCAAGGTGAATACAATTTTTGACTTTTTTTTGGTCACATTGTATTTATTTCAATATATATTTCCATAATTAGTTACCCTGTTCGTTGCATCGATAAATGTTAATTTTACATTCATGCAGCCATTCCTTACTGGAAACCTGAAAAGATTAGTAAGTGCTTAATAATTGTGTTTGCTATTTTGACACTTAAATCCATACATAAGACGGGCCTTATGAGAACGGCTGAAAGCGTAGGATCAGCATACCAGCAGGTTAATGCAAAAAACAGGTTCGGAGTTTGTCACGTGGCAGGCTACTTAAAAGGCGGAATCCAAAGTCAAGGGACAACCACATCGTCTAAAGAGAAGGCTCTGAATACAAGAAGATAAATTGACACGTATGGCAACAGCAATCTTGAAAGGTCTAAAGTTCAAACCTTTCATCGTCATCTCAAACGCAAACAAGTAAACTTCTAAACTCTTTTTTTACTTTCGTTTGTAAAGTCATCAGGTGTTTTTTTTTTACATGATTGGGTTTAGTTAATAAGGGGGTGTTTGGGATTGCTTATTTTTCTGCATTCAAAAAAGTAATGACGTGACAAGAACAGGTGATAGAAATACGGCTAAATGCCCAAATGTAAGAGAACGTGTAAAATGATTTAAGGAAAGTGTTGGACGTCATATTAGCTTGCATACAGATGTACATAATGTCTGGATCATAGGTCCAATCCAGGTTGGTGACACTAAATTAAAGGCTGATTGGTTTCCAATCTGGATTACCTACCCGAGGTCGACATGATGAGTTTAAACACAAACTTGGGTGGTAACGGGATTATGCATACACAATACCATATTCTATTTTCTACATTAACATATACTATGTTCTATACCAATATAGTTTAAAGTATTGTGACAGGGACATATGGGAAACGTAGATGATTTGCTATATTAAAGGGAGATATGCTTGAGTTGGATCATCCCATTTTTCCAGTTGTGAAAAACCCGTATTTCAGAAGACAAGTGTTGCTTGGACATGTGAAGACAACTTTGTTCGATTGTGAACGTGGTTGAAAAATCAAGATCGTTTATTAGTACTTTTAATGGTTTTCTAAGGAACTTTGCATGATGTAATCAACTATTCGAGTCTAATAAAATATGGTGCAAAAGATAGTGTTTGGAGTTGCTTTTGATGTAACAAAGCATTGTGATCAACACGAAATCGAAAGTGAGCATTAAGTAATAAACACACGGTTTAAGAAATTACATAATTATTACTCTTCTTCCTGGGTGCCATTTTTTATTGAACCTTATTTTGAAAGAGTCGTATGCGTTTTACCTCCTTTTAACTCAACTGATAACTAAACTTATTTTATAACTATTTATTTGAACATGACGCGACACGTTTCAAATAGATGTACCATCATAATTACAAACATTACGCAATGAACAATTGGATACAAACTGTGTGCATCGCACGGGTCAAAAGTGATGAAATAAAGGCACCAACAATTTTCATGCCATGCTAACAAAAGTTGTTGTAATTAACAACATCACAACTTAGGAACTTATTGACGAACAAAATCCGACCATCACCAAAACATGAGAGTTTCAAATATGACGAAAATTAGTGCTGAACATTACGCTATGAACACTTAGATAGAGCCCGTGTGCAACGCACGGGTCTGAATGACTCGTTATAGGTATCTTTGTCATTGCTACTGCAACCACCATGGGTTTGAATGACGATAAGGAAAATGAATTATCTGAATACGTTGAAACAATGGCAAATCTTGGTGAAATTTTTTCTCATGGTCCAACATCGATGGCTAATCCCAGTTGTGCCAGATGTAGCCATGTAGCCGATGGTCATCGGATGTGAAAGTGCTCTTGAAGGTCTATCTTTACGGCCACTGGTGCACATTTCACATGAAGATATAAATGAAAGATCCACACTTCCATCTGCAAATGCAGGTATGCTTATCTTTTTAGTTTTATACTCTTTTCTTTTCGCATTTTGGTTGATGCAATCTCGAGTGATGTATATTCACCATTTGCAACATAATAATAGGATATTCATCGTACTTTGTGGTTAAACATAATGCTAAACATAGTTTCAGTGTGCTATTGTTAACACATTTTTTTGATACCAGGTTCAAGAAAAGAAGGTCAAGAAAGTATGGGACATCAATATATAGAGCTTCCGAAATCTGCAAGTAACGATTTTGTTACTGGTTTAAATGTAACTACAATGTCTGTCTAAACGAGATAGTGCAAATGGAGGTGGCATTGACAAACATCCATCAAGATTATATACCTTTAGAGTATATAAAGAGCATTTAAGCTTTTCATGTATAGATGTATTAAACTTAATATTAGTAAAATAATTTAGGTTTGAGTTTTGTCAACTAAAAACCCAGTTTATACAGGAGTATAGTGTTATGTTGAGAGAATGTCCTTTATGTGGCTAACTCTGCCATATTTTTTTAATTTCCATGATTAGATAACCGCTATTGAAACAAGTCCTGTACCTAGATGTTATAAAACATTCGCTTTCCTTTTTGTGAACTAACGTATCGACAAAACTTGATTGTTCATTCAATTAAGTCAACTAGAATGAGATTTTGGGGGTAAAGTGCATGTCTTTTTAGTATTTGGTTCCATATGCAAAATTCATATGCGATATCTTCTTTAGAGGACATGTTGATTGTGCACTTTACCCCCAACATGTCTTTTTAGTATCTGGTTCAACGTATACGTAAAGTGCGAGTAATGATGATAGTAATCATGAGGAAATGTTGCAAGAAGCACAAGGAGTTAAGATTGTTGATGACGGATAGGATGAGAAAATCAGTAGCAATGAAAAACAAATAGGAGTCCATAGTGTATACAACTATTACAATGGAAAATAAGAGAACAAATTATAAGAAACATTTATTATGAGGAAAATTGCTTGCGATTGATCAACCTCCCAATTGTTCTTGAAAGATTGTTCCTTATAGTTGTGTTGTTAGGGATTTTTGGTTGTCGGACTCACATTGAAAACTTAATAACAAAATTTATACTTTATTTAAATTTTATGTTTGATCCACGTGCGTTCACGGGCATTATAACGTATAAAGAAAAGAATAGATCAAATACTAAGAATGTGCGTTCACGGGCGTTAACGTTCATACATGAGGTACATTACACATTCAATAGGAATAGTGGTTTCAGTGGTTAAGATGTACAACCAAAGCAAACGGAATGTTTGACACACATTATTTCAGAGAGAACAATAATATTATACATGAAATTTAAAAATTTCATGAATTGCTGCCAACGGTAACCAGACAACTTATTTAGTATAAGCTGCTTCATTTTAACATGATAAAAGTGCATAATGTTCAACAAAAGAGTGAGAATCATCATCAAAATAATAATTAATAACAAAAGCATGAGTAGTTATTCTTCAATATTCATATTCATCTCTTGCTTGCCTATTCCAATCTGTCGCCGCCGTCTCTGAATCCACACTATCTTTATGATCAAGTAAAAGCAGTGTTTGTGTGTAGTGACTCGCAAAGAAGTGAGAAAATGGCCCGGTAATCCCAGTATAGTTGATTTGTTTAGAGTTGGGTTCATAAACAATTAGTTGATTCCCTTTCAAAGCTCTTTTCTTTACAAGTGAGGGTGCACCATTCTTTGTGAGTCCAGCTACTTGTCTCAAAGCGTTTTTCTTTACAAGTAGGGGTGCACCATTCTTTCTGAATCCAGCTACTTGTCTGATCGATGATATTCGCACGTTAATGGTGAATATATGTGTGAATGATTTTGGATCACCATTCTGCATAATCCATACATTTGCATTGGAGGCGTCATTTTTTTCAAGGACAACAAGAGACTCGTTTAGCTTAGATATACACACATGAGGTTTGCAACTTGCTAAGCTCTGAGGGAGGTATACTTCTGTAAATTCTTCACTTGTCAAATCAAATGACATGATCAAACGATTAGGCTGATCTTTCCAATCCAAGGAACCCTTATCAACAGCAAGCCAGTAAATTGAATCATTTATAGCTACCTGAGACATGTACAGAATTGATTTACGAGGCAGCTTGCTGCTACTTAGAGGAGGTTTCCATAAACCTGAGCTCAATGAAAAAACCTCAACTTGATTAGGAATAGTAGCATATTCCTTCTGGTACCTACAATTATATGTGATCTTGACAAGCTTAGGATCACTAGTTCGAGGACAAACCCCAAAGCCAACAATAGTGTGATACGGCAAAACATCTGGCACATTAGGGACAACAATAGTAACTGTTTTTTTAATGGATGGATTCCAAATAACGGCAGTCATCACGTCTCTCTTACGACCGTAAAAAACAAAACAAGCCTCCAGAGACAGCAACAACTTGTTTTGGATAGTAAAGTCCATTAAGGGACACGGGAGTAGTCATCAAGACCTTGTGATGTGGGAATGTATCATCGTCCACGATTGAAAAAAATCTAACCACAGAACCCCAAGACGACACCCCTAATTCCAAGCAACTTAACAGAAGATGATGTTGCGACTGATTGTGGTGCTGGATGATGTTGGAAAACATAATCCATTAAACTTTGTTTCTCAATAAAGGCTGCATGTTTTGGACTTCTGCAATACGCATCAGCAATCACAGGAACATAGCAGTCATGCAATTCGACACAGACTCAAAAGAAATCAAGATGGATCAAAAAAGAATAAAAGGCCTGCATAAACTTTGTGTCATGGGCTGCAAATCTAACCCAATAGAAGGCAGTTAGGTTACAACGGTTATTTAGGTTTATAAACATTGCAACGTTTACTTTTATTGAAACGTTGTGACTTTACATGAAACACCGATTCATCATGTATATATAGAATAGGAATTCGCTGTAAACAAAAAAAATCCCAATTCAGATTAATAATATCATTATTATGGGTTCACCAAATCTTCCTTGTTTCATTCTTATCGATTCTTATTTTTATATGATGATTATCATGTGTTGTTAAGATCAATTCGATCATGGAATTCCTCCCAATAACCTGTCTAATAATTGGCATCAGAGACTATGGGATCTAACAACACAAATCATTATTTACAATCATCATTCGATCAGAGATGCAACCATGGATATAATGGATGCATTTGAAAGGCTTGTTGGTTTTGCGCTTTACCAACAAAAGCCATAAAGATACTTGGCCTGTCAAGAATATGGCAGAAGATCTACATGCTACAATCAATATTTTGGACGAATTCAATTGCTATTATAGCACTACTAGGGTATCACACTTTGGAACAGAAGGACTTGTTTCACAAGGCAAGGGAATTGCGATAAAGGTCGAGAAGATCAAGTGATCAAACCCATTGAGAAGAACATGTTGGAATATGTGAACTATATATAAAATCATAAACACATATAATCATCAAGAACACGCAGCGGAAAGATCTACAAGAACAAGTAATTAATTAAATTAAATAGACACGTACCTTTTTGATTCCTAGCAAGAACAAGGAATCACGTGCTTCCAAGAATAATATAAACCCTAATAGGGTTTTAGGATGGATCAACAAGGGTAAGTAACACTTCCAAGATCACAAGCTAAAGTAAGCTTGTACTCCGTTCCTGTACACACGTATTACTAGCGTCTCAATGTGAAAAGCTAGGTTCATGTATCACAAATAAAACATCACAACACTTAGGGTTTGATGTTCTTGATAATACATGATCGAATCCACTATATACACATCACTGTTCGATCTAATGTAAAAGAATAATCAAATAACATGCGCATGCAATGTACTACACGCATCATCACATGCACATGCAAAGTATACCATTATTCCCTTACTGTTTGTGAATTGTGATTGTTGTCAGTGGGTAGGTAATAAAGAAAAGAGAACCGATTGAATCAATCGGTTAGGGATTAAAATCTACTGTCGATTATATGACTTTGAGGGGTTTAAATACACTCCAAACTTGTTCTCCAAGTTTGAGTCTAATACCTCCTCAAGTTCTAAAAATCGACATTCAACCCCTTTCACTTTCCTTGTTCGACCATATAAATATTTGTGATTTAATAATTAATCATAAATAATTATATTAATTATTAATACATTGAGACTCATACGTAATGTGTGCAATCCCGAAGTCTCGGGTTCGAAACCGGACATACAAATATTAATAAATAATCCATAAACTCTAACAGCTCCCACTTGGATATTCATTAATATAGTAATGACATGGGTCAGTCTAGCTTAACCTTCCCAATGCCCCCAGCTTGATCCGAGTTGTGGTTCTCCTGGAAAAACCACGTGATGATATTATCATCATACTTATCCTTTTGTTACTAATACCGCGTTAATATGGATATGGATCTTAGTCATTCCATAATTAACATTAGTTTCTCGTTTATACGTAATTGTACAAGATTACCAAAACATCTGAACGTCTTTCAGATAGACTTTGGGCGTGGCCACGCAAACATCTTGTCAATCCTACGAGTGGCCAAGCAGTATTAAACTTCAACACAAAGTTGAAGGAACAAATCCTTTATTGACTGCGAGCATAACCCTCGAACTTCGCATCATTTCCGAAAATAGCCCTTATAACTACCTTTTACGGTTAGCGTTAGACCACCTTACAGAAAATAAGCTACATCCTCGGCAATTATCTGTCATCTCAAGTCTGAGGATAAATATTCATGATATACTTGATGACGACGATCCATAAAGTATAATCATGTGGTTGGGATAAGTCCTATATTCAATTTATCTAATATTGAATATCATGTGACATTGGTGTCTCAACCTACAGTCCATTCTACCAATCCTCACATTTGTCTTAGTTCAATAATATTCCCATATTATTAATTGACAACGGACAATTTAGAATAAAATATAATAATTTTACTCATGAATTTAAACATGCAAATATAGGACACAAATATTAATAATGAGAATAAACGCTATCCGCACTTTATTTCATTAAAATAATAATTGTTTACACGTCCCTTATTCAAATACTAACTAGATCGATGCATGACAATCTTCATTAATGAATTACGCCACAAGTCATGTTCCACATACTTTTGACAAGGCATAAATCAACTAATGTTGATCTATCGGAATTTTGAGAATACTTATTTCAATAATGAAATACTAGTATGTGTGCATTCATCTATCTAGATATTGCCACATACTTCATAAAATGCGTGGCATCCTCATGCACGAATTTATGACAACTAAACTACCAAACCTTTGTAGTTAAAGTATTCTAATTCTTTATGTATAATGCAACTATGCTCATATTGAGCACAACTAGTATACATGGTTTCTTAATAAGGATTAGCTCCCACCATGACTAGTATTGAGTGTCATCTCAATCTTACTAGCATCATTGTATCCAAACAACAATATGCTCTTTTAAAGTTCCGTAAACTTTAACATTCATCGTGTAATGTTTGATATCTTCAAATCCTTCAAGATTTGACCATAATATCAATCAAGCAATAACTTGGCATATGGTTCACATTTAGAATTTTTTGGAGCAAGTCCAGGCTGAGGATGTAAATTCTAAACCATATCCATTACACTTAGTTATCTAATAATTTCCAATTAGATACTAATGTTGTCAATCATCTTGTATCCAAGCATGATACAACAAGCAACATGATGTACATGAATAATCCTTTTGTCAACCTTAGATTTATTCATGTCATATCTTTTCAAAAATATGTTTCTATCTAGATCTTCTAATAGAATATCATGTTCTTTTAGAATCAGTTATTTTTACCGCTTATGTTTATAATCAAATAAACATATATTTCAAGGTTTTATTTTCTATATGGAGTTTCATTCCAACCTAAAACTTAACATTTAATGTTAATGTCAATGGAATGTTACTTCCCATATGTTATTCAACATATATGAAATAAGAAAATAAATACATTACTCCCACTAGCTTTCAGGAATTAAAAAAATATCTTATTTTAACTATAAATCACAACTAGATTTAATAGCTAAAATAAGTATATCTTCTAGATGCATGCATTAATCCATTTTCAAATGATTTGCATTTTGTATACTACTAAAGATTATTTCGAATTCAAACACTCCTTTCAATTACTTTTCGTCCTCGCACAAGTAATTTACCAAGAAAGAGTTTTGATATTCCATTATTAACTTCATATAAATGAAATAATAATGACAATCATAATCTTTATATATATTTAATGTGTTTAGAAAGAATTTCAATCCCATTTAATTGCTTAATTGTGATTGATAATCTTTTCACATATTAAATATGTATACAAATTTGTCCATTATGATTTCTACACAAAAATTTAAATCTCTAGGATTTTCATTTCCATTGTAGAAATTCATTTTCATTCTATAGTATTACTATAGAGTTTAAGATCAACTACGTTTCCAAACTAGTTATCTTTTTGGACTGCATCTAATTATTCATAGTATGAGTAATTTGCCATATAACATTTGCAATTTATTAACAGGCATATCACTATCCTGTAACTCATAACCCTCAACATATTCTACAAATATTTGAGATACCCTTACAGATCTATGAATAAGAATTCCATCATCTTGAGATTTAACACTAACATGTTAAATCCTCATTATGATTTTGCTAGCGTATTTAGAAGATCATGTATCTTGTAATTTTATCTTATGAAGATAAAACTCCCACTCGCCTTTTGCAATTTATAGATTACCTATAAATGCTTAGCAAATAGAGCAACACAAAACTTGTTCTCTTTTGGGACTTTGCAGATACAAATTGACAGTTCCTAACCTTAATTTGTTAATAACCTACCCAACAAGTAGTTTAACAAATTATGAACTTCAATTTTAAGACTTAATGTGATTCATCACATTCCATAATAAATAGTTGTCTTATTAATCTTCTAGGTTGGAGTCTTATTGAGTATTTTCAATCCATACTCAATTTTCTAACCTTGCTATCTTGAGGAAGAATAGAAGATATAGTTATCTCAAATCAAAGAATGTATCAAGAGTTTGATTCTCCTAATTGAACATACCATAAACTATGTATTTCATCAGGATTGATATTGTAAGTCAATCTTACAATATGTGAGATAAATATATTTGTTTTGGCTTACCTATTTACCAACTAAATCACTTTAATGGTATAATAGATTTTCCAAGCCAATTGCATACTTTATAACATAAGTGCCTTTTAGCCCAAGCCACTTAATTTCTATGTCTCACCAAAAGGACATAAACTGTTATAATCCCAATGTACGTTATAAGTCATTAATCAACTCCATGACTTCTCGTATATGTCTTAATTAAAAAACATAACAATATAACGTCTTACTTTGTTATAAGTCTTATAATAATAAAAGACTTCATATTTATATTTTTATACAAAATATAAATATGCATAACTAAAGTAATTATGAAACCCACAACTTGGTTTCAATAGTTATTTCAAGTTAATTTATTTACTTCATATATTTATGTCATTCCAAGAATACATAAACATCTAAATATGAAGTAGTATAAGATTACTTCATTTATTTATGTCATTACAACAATACATAAATATTCTCATTAGAAGTAGTCTTATTATCATATTGACACTTGTTCTAATAATTATCTAATTTTAGAAACTTGTAAATTAACATAGTTTCATTTCATCAGTCGCGGCTGATAATGATGAAAGTATGTAATTTACCTTGTCATTAATATCTAGTAATGAAAGTAGATATTAACTTCAAGTGTTTCATAAATTAGAATGTGTATAAAACACATTAGAACATTTGATCTCTTACCTTACAGTCAAGAGATCCCTTTAAATCATATTCCTTTATGTTGTTGCTTGCACACAATACAGATTTCTCCCACTTGTGCATGGAACAACATCACGTATCGAATAAACAACACGTCAATAGTTTGCTTATTTGATCAATATGATTGTGTCATAGATATAAGTAGATATAGAATCACCTCGTCTAGTAAGGAAACGTACACGACTATCCTTAATACCACAAGTGTCTATATTTGGAAAGTAATCATCTCAAGAAATTCTAGAGATAATCCGGTTACTGTCAGGATATTAGGATACCAAGACTTGTAGCTCCCACTGAATTTAAGATCACTACTTGAACTCATTATTCAGTAATTACAACACAATGCTCCCACTGGCTTTGACAACATTGTAAGTGTTGCATCACCAGTAAAAGCAAATAGCGTGCTGTTTACTTTCCTACACCCTTGATGAATTCCTTATGTAACACTACTAAGGTACTCAAGGAATGTATTCTACTTTGTAAATGATGGAATATCCATCATTGCAATTAACTTGAAAGAATTGGGTATGCAATTTCTTCCTTAGTTAGGTCTACCATCCCCATCATGGTATGTAGCACCTTTAAATGGTTAAAGCATAATAACTAGATTAAATATTCTAGTTTGCCTTTCACCAATTATGCGGTAATTAGTCTAGCTTCTAATTTAATAACTCCTAACTTGCAATTTCTTTAAGAAATTCACCATGAGTTATTTCTTAGAATTTAGACCATTCTAATTTATCCTATTATACCTTTCTCACTCATGAAAAGGAATAGGATTAAGTCTCACTCTTTACACGGAAAGTGGACTCGGTTTATTCTTTTCAGCAAAAATTGTCTCTATCCAAAACCCCTACGGGTGTAGAGCAATTTACTACTAAAAGAATATATTTTGTTTACGGTTTTAACGTTGCATTAAATACATTAAAAGAATTTTCAAAATTCAATTTAATATTTTCGATAATAACTTTTCAAGAAAATTAAACACCCACGGTAAATAAAATTTCACCATTTAATTTTCATTGAAAATTAGGATCCAAATTGACGTCGTTTCATCACATCAGCTGAGGCTGCTAGCAATGAAAGTACTCAATAAGGTAGAGCTACACTCAATTGCCAATATCCAATTGCAATTCCTAGAATCATGGGACTTACATTATATTGCCAACATCAGTTGCAAAATGTAAACATGTTTCATCCCCAAATCTTTATGCCTTGACGCCGTCCCAAGACATCAGCTGAGGCTGCTAGTGATGAAAGTGCTCAATTAAGTTAACCAATTTAGAAACGTGTAAATTGACGCCGTTTCATCACATTCAACTGAGGCTGCTAGTGATGAAAGTGCTCAATTTACCCCTTTCGACTAGTTCTTTGAATCATTACATCAACTGAGGCTGCTAGCAATGATAGAATGTCGTCTTAGGTGTTTCCGTATTAATTGGTTGGCATGTCACTTAAATTTTAAGGGTATAAAATTTTTTTGATGTATGTTATCAAAAAATATGTACAAAGATGTCATGCATTCATCTCTGTATCATATGTGCTTTCAAAAACAAAACCGTTTACTCATTCGTAGCTCAAATCATCAAATCTTTTAATTGAGGCGTTGAACAAATTACAACATTGCCTTAAGATGCTTCGTATTTATCGTGGTGTACTTGGTAAGTCTAAAATTGACGCACAGGCGGGCGTAGGGACGACAGCCGCCGAAGCTGGTTAAAACCGTGCCCCTCTAAGGTCACAATTTAATGCGTACCAACTAGAACCCACTTTTTAGTTTGCCAATTTTAGGTCCGCCGCTTCGACCACTTAGTACAGTCGCAATCAATCAACTAAAAAATTATGATTTTCTTGCTAAAACAATTAATGTAGTAAATTTATTATTGCTAGTCTCGCCTGGGAGCAAATTACCGTGCGAAGCGAACCACTGTCGGCACATAAGACTTGGCAATAAATAAAATTACTACAAAGGTTTCATAGTTATTAGTCTTATTTATTTTTATTATAAAAATTACCCTCTTATGTGTTGCAATCCATCATAATATATAAACACAAAAGATCAAGTAATTACAAAAATAAATAAACACATAATAACAAATATATGATCATCCAC
The DNA here is from genome assembly GCA_021014915.2 of Artemisia tridentata subsp. tridentata. Classification (NCBI taxonomy): domain Eukaryota; kingdom Viridiplantae; phylum Streptophyta; class Magnoliopsida; order Asterales; family Asteraceae; genus Artemisia; species Artemisia tridentata. The sequence goes on from CP139506.1 coordinate 381,556,056, forward strand.
GATATCATATAGCCACATGCAAACCTTTTTCAATAAATCCTATTATTAATTCTATGTGTAATTTTAAATGTATGTAACTAACAAAACTCCCATTGGTTTTCGAGCTCATTGTGCCCAATGGACCACAGCACCAAATAAATTTGGCCGCGTAAGTTTTAGTTAGTTAGATACCACATTGCACATAACCTTTTAATTAATATATTGAGGTCTTCCCCAATTTAAGATTTATTTAAATCATGTAGCAAATAATTCAATACAAAATCATACAAATCACACCATGACAAAATATGCAAGATTTTGTCATGGATACCATATTGATCACATAATCATGTAGCACATATTATTTTGTCAATATCCATTGTACGTATCTTATTAATTAGTGACATCACATACGGTATTCACTAATTAATCCCTAAAAATTTCATGCAATCCTAGGGTTCCTCAAGTTTTAATTAAAAAACTAAAACCCTAATTTTTAATTAATATGGATCGAACCATATTAGGGTTTCATAAAAAAAAATAAACAAACCCTAATTTTATAATTGCATGTAATCTCTACAAGATCCAATTTTTAGGTTTAAGTAATTAATTACAAGTTCTAAACGAGGCTCATGATGCCACTGTTGGAATATGTGAACTATATATAAAATCATAAACACATATAATCATCAAGAACACGCAGCGGAAAGATCTACAAGAACAAGTAATTAATTAAATTAAATAGACACGTACCTTTTTGATTCCTAGCAAGAACAAGGAATCACGTGCTTCCAAGAACAATATAAACCCTAATAGGGTTTTAGGATGGATCAACAAGGGTAAGTAACACTTCCAAGATCACAAGCTAAAGTAAGCTTGTACTCCGTTCCTGTACACACGTATTACTAGCGTCTCAATGTGAAAAGCTAGGTTCATGTATCACAAATAAAACATCACAACACTTAGGGTTTGATGTTCTTGATAATACATGATCGAATCCACTATATACACATCACTGTTCGATCTAATGTAAAAGAATAATCAAATAACATGCGCATGCAATGTACTACACGCATCATCACATGCACATGCAAAGTATACCATTATTCCCTTACTGTTTGTGAATTGTGATTGTTGTCAGTGGGTAGGTAATAAAGAAAAGAGAACCGATTGAATCAATCGGTTAGGGATTAAAATCTACTGTCGATTATATGACTTTGAGGGGTTTAAATACACTCCAAACTTGTTCTCCAAGTTTGAGTCTAATACCTCCTCAAGTTCTAAAAATCGACATTCAACCCCTTTCACTTTCCTTGTTCGACCATATAAATATTTGTGATTTAATAATTAATCATAAATAATTATATTAATTATTAATACATTGAGACTCATACGTAATGTGTGCAATCCCGAAGTCTCGGGTTCGAAACCGGACATACAAATATTAATAAATAATCCATAAACTCTAACAGAACAGTCATCAGATTGAGCATTTTTATTTTTTAAGATCTTTAATAACAAGTATCAACAAACTACAAAGACGGTGATCATGGAATCAGTGACGCACCGAATGGATAAAAGACATCAAGATTGAAGGAAGGCATCAAGGAACAAGGAGATTGCAAGAAGATTGAAGAAGAAACAAAGATTATTGGATTAGGGAGGAATATGTTGGAAAACATAATCCATTAAACTTTGTTTCTCAATAAAGGCTGCATGTTTTGGACTTCTACAATACGCATCAGCAATCACAGGAACATAGCAGTCATGCAATTCGACACAGACTCAAAAGAAATCAAGATGGATCAAAAAGGAATAAAAGGCCTGCATAAACTTTCTGTCATGGGCTGCAAATCCAACCCAATAGAAGGCAGTTAGGTTACAACGGTTATTTATGTTTATAAACATTGCAACGTTTACTTTTATTGAAACGTTGTGACTTTACATGAAACACCGATTCAACATGTATATATAGAATAGGAATTCGCTGTAAACAAAAAAATCCCAATTCAGATTAATAATATCATTATTATGGGTTCACCAAATCTTCCTTGTTTCATTCTTATCGATTCTTATTTTTATATGATGATTATCATGTGTTGTTAAGATCAATTCGATCCTGGAATTCCTCCCAATAACCTGTCTAATAGATGACACAGTGATCAGCAATAAATTTAGGGCTATCGATAAGAGACTTCCATTGTTTGGAGACGGATCTGAATCGAATCAATGATATCACCGGAAGCCTTTTCATGATTTCGGCTTGGATTTTCAAGGGTATGTAGTCTGCCATGTTTAATTGCTGCGATTATCGATTTACGGTTCGCAGAAGGTATAGTAGGTTTCTTTATTACTATGATGATGATTTCTATTATTTATACAACTTCAGAACCGACTTTGGTGACTTGTAAATCAAAATAACTTACCAAAAAAATTGAAAACCTAAACCGACTTTACTTCCACAAGAACGAAACTATATATAACTTATTTTACCTTATATTATATAGCTTTCCAAATAAAGATTTATTTTTTCAGTTTTGGCCTCATCTTTTGTTTAATTGCAGTTTTGACACTTTTAATTAGGGATGAGCATTTCGAACCGAATCCCGGAACCGAACCGGAACCGTACCGGTACCGTGCCGAAACGGTACCGATTCCCGATATACGGTACGATACCGGTACTACGAAATAAGGAGGAAAAAAATCGAGACCACTAATTCGGTACGGGACCGGTACCAAATCGGGAAATTCCCGAAAAAAGGGGAAAAAACCCGATTTCCCGGTACCGGTACCGGTACCGATACCGATACCGGTATCCGAATCCCGTTCGTTACGGTACCGGTACCACTAATTTTGCTCGGGAAAAAATCGGTACCACTAATTCGGTACAGGATCCGTACGGGACCGGTACCGTGCTTATCCCTACTTTTAATCTTAACCATTGATCAAACTCATCCAATGGCCCAGATTCGTTTATATGCTTCTGTAAAGTTCTGTACATAAAATTGGTTCTGCATTGAATGCTGCACTATATATAATAAGCAATCTCAAAAACATTTTCTATTAACTCTAAACTAAAAGAACGGGAAGCTCCTATTATTCCACTAGGATTCATGCAAGCATCACACAAAGAAAATTTCTACTAGCTAGGTGATCTTGACGTTATCAATATTTTTATGATGTTTATATTGAGATGATTCTTTAAGTATTTAAATTAATGTGCATATATGTTGCACGTTGTTTACTTATTTACATTGTCTTTCTATCACTCTAATTTTGTTAATTATGTTTCGTAGTCATCATGTTTAATTCAAATGTATACAATGGGATGTTCAACCGGATGTAAATGTTAAATTCTGTTTAGAGTTTAAAAATCCATCCAGAAAGTTACTCGGATTAAATCATTTTCCAATGATTTCCTTTGAAAAAGACTGTTTGAGCATGCCTAACAATTCCGTATTAATAAGGTTTCGGACGGGATGTAGAATGGTAATGCAGATAATCAATTGAAAATTTTTGCTGTTGTAAAAACCTACGACAAACCTGGAAATCTAGAGCGGATAACTCGATAAATCAAAGATGAACAAGCAAGCAAACTAATGATATATCAACAGAAAAGTAAAACCGCATAACACCCAAACGATTATGTTAATACAAATATCACCTAAAAACGTTATTTATATTTTACGATCTTTGCTAAGTTTTGTTAACGAGAAAGTATAAACTTTAATTCTTAGCAAATCATGAATATAGTTTAAGCCTTTCATAACTAGAACTTTATTTCATTTAAACATTACATTTGCTACATTTACATTTTGCATAAAACATAACATTTTCATATTTCTATAAATGGAAAATGTTGTATGACATCATGGCATGCATCATGAGCATTTATGGAAAGATTTCTAAATCTATAAGTTCACTTTCCATAAGATCTCTTACACATTTGGAAAGATTCTTACTCAAACTATCTTGTGTTGACTTGAAGGATCTTGATGTGACATTGCATAGATATGGAAAGATTTCTTGAGTATTTGACTGTCAGGTCTGGCGGAACCCTTGTTTTGGTTCCGCCGGATCCGCCAGCCTGCTGTCTTGGTTGGCTATAAATAGCAAGCCACACTCAAGAATTTTCTCATCACTTTTAGCTATACTTTGCATTTAAACTTACATTTCTCTCATCTAACTCAGTAGCAACTCACTTGTGTGATTCTCTTATGTAGCAAAGGAGTTCACAAGTTCATTTGAGAAGTTACAAGTTTCAACTCAATGTTGCAAGACTTGTTAGTTTTGTAGTGTGTAAACTTTTATAGTTTATACTTCATTTGTATCTTGTATTGAAGTGATCGGTTAGTATTTTAGTCCTCAAAATACATAGAGTGATAGGAGTGGTTGTACCTTTGTAAAAGAACTCGACATCTAGCTTAGTGTCGGAAATAGTGGATAGGCGACGTTAGGGTGGTTCTACCTTGAACTAGGACCCGGTATTTAGCTTTGTACCGGATAAAGTGTAAGCGACGATTGTAAGGGTTTCTCCACCGGTGAAAGGAGCTTGTTGACTAGTGCTTGAAACTCTCGAGTTGGATACTCGGGCCGTGGAGTAGGGCAAGGAAAAAGAGTCCTTGTACCCGAACCACGATAAACATCCGTGTTGTGGTTTGATTGTTCTTTACTTTATTCTTGCACATTAATTATTGTTAATTAGTTAGAATCGTTGATTACACATAAAGCTTTTCAAAGATTAACAAGTTAAAAAGCGGTAAACTATTCAACCCCCCTTCTAGTTTTCCACAATTGGCATCAAGAGCTACATTACTCAAGATCTTTAAAATATATTGTATTTTAAAACTTGGATCGATCCATGGATTTTGAAAATCTCAAAGAAGGGCAATCTACACAAAAACCACCGCTATTTGAAAAAGAAATTTTTCTTGAATGGGTAAATAATTTTGAAAAGTATGTGAGATTAATAGATCAAGATCTTTGGCATATTATTTCAAATTGTGATTTTAAACCAACAAAAACAAATTTTGAAAATCAAGATGATTATTTAAAATTTGATAAAAACACTAAAGCTAAGAAAATGATTTATAAAGCTTTACCAAAGATTGAATATGAAAGAGTGTATTTTTGTCAAATGGCTAATGATATTTGGAAAAATCTGCTTAGCTTTCATTATGAAATGTGTCAAGTCAAAGATGATCAATTTGATCTTACACATGAGTTAGTAGTATTAGAAAAACTAATGGATAGACATTTAGTTGAAGTTAACACAAATACTACTAGTTTAAATATTTTCAATGAAGGTACTAATGATGAAGAAAACATGTGTCAAGCTCAAAGAGGACGTGTCTACGAATCATGGAGCGACACGGATGAAGACAATTACAACTATCCGGTTTGTGATTGTCAATTAGATAAAACAACAAGTAAGGTACAATTTGAAACCGAACACTTTTGCTTTGATAAATTTATCTTAGAATTCTCTAAACTAGAAAATGAGTCTAAACATTTGTGTAACATGGACTTAAAATCTATCTTTAACAATGAACCTTCAAAATCTCTTGAGAACAATTTTGAAAAAGAGATAATGCTAGAAGATAAAATGTCTAGACTTGAGAGTAATGTTGAAATTGATCTAGAATGCAAAACTTGTCAAGATTACAAACATGAAATTCAAAGACAAAATGAAAAAGGAAAGATGCTAGCTAAATTTGAAGAAAGTTCAAAAGCTCTTGAAAGCTTATTGAAAAGTCAAAAGTCATTTAGAGATAAAACCGGATTAGGATTTAACTCAAATGCACCATCAACAAGTAAAATGATCCGCCCCGAACCAACACTTATATTTAAACAAATGCAGACTCGGAACATGATGCTCGTGTGTAGTGTGTGAAACCAGGCAAGTGATCACCTGGGTCGTTTCCCAACGAGGTGTGAATGGAAAACTGTGAAAAGCTTTGGATTAAAGTGATTGATGAATCAGATATTTTTGATTTTGCTTTAACAAGATAAAATCTATTAAATAGAAGCTATCACTATTTTTCTGAATCGTTTAATCTAAAGGTTCACTAAAACGATTATATTTTACGCTAAAAACGCGAGTCGGGAATTAAGAAAACGTGATTACAACTAAGATATATGTAAAATTAACTCTACAAGTGTTCTAATATTTTTTATAACTTAAAAATGACAAAATAAAATTATCTAAAAAAGATTTATATTTTTCTGATTTTTATATTTTTTATTATAATTTAATTACTAGTTAAACTAAATAAATAGATTAAAAATAGTAAAACTTTTCTAAAAATTAAGAAACTTTTTATATAAATACTTGAAGTTATTACTAAAGTGACAAAATTAAAAAAATGTGACTCCTTTATCTAAATAAGCTGCAAATAAACAATTAAGCTACTAGGTAAAATAAGCTATTTATATTAAACTAGTTAGTGCTATTTAAATATTAATGGGTGGAAAGGTTTAACAAGAAATGAGTACTAGTACACTGGGTGGGGTTTTGGTCTAATGAACGTGAGGTCGCAGGTTCGACCACCAAGGATCTTTTTGCTACTTTTTTATTTTGTGATTTTTTCTTTTGAGATTTGTTCACAAGCTGGTAATAAGAGCTTTTTATAACTGGGACTATCTTTGGTTCTTTCGAAATAAGCTAGAAAAGGCAGCTTTTGGACTGCAGTTAAGCTTGTTGACTGTTTTAAGAACTAAGTGCTTCAAATCGAACTATAAGCCTCGAAATAAGCTATAAGCTTATCGAAGATGGCTTCTATGGAATGTGTGATGGCTAATGACTTTATAGAAACTAGAAAAGCTCTAGGCTTAAGAGCTTATAAGCTCAAAAGAGCTTATGCTCTTATGGGGCTGCTGGTATGGTGCGCTGCACCAAGGCGAAAAGGGGCCTGTTCGAGGGCCATTTTAGTGGCCTAAGAGTGTTCCAAAAATCGAAATAAAATTACCTTAGTGAGACTAGCTGGTGAGGTTTAAGAATCCACAAAAACCAGCTTAAGAGAGCTTGTGAGTTGTGAGAGAAAAATTTGCAAAGTTTCTAAAAACTATGAAAGTCTGCTAATGCAGACTGCTGATCTGATGTTGTTCTTCTTTGTGCACTGGTTTGTGCAGTTAGTCTAGGCTTCCAAGGATCGACTAAATAGACTAAGTGAAGTGAAAAACTACCAAGGAATATGTCTAAACAAGCTTGTGGCTTGTATAAGCTTATATGGACTTTATGTGAACTGTGGTTATCACCAAGGGTTCAAAATGGGTAAAACTAGTTCTAGAACTGATCTACTAGTAAAAATAGCTTCTGAGGGCTTAGATAAGCTTGCTCAAAACTGAGCTTGTGGCAAGTCTACAGTGTGAGGGGTGTTTGGACTTGTGACTGCTACAAAACCAAACAGTCTCTTATGAGACTGTTTTGGTGTTTACTACCTTAACTGATTCTATTAAGCTTCAAATCAATTCTAAAGATACTAGCGAGTAACTCTAAGCTATGAAAAGACTATGTGACTGCAATTAAAAATGTATCAACAAGCTCGCTTATGTGGCTTATTTTTGGTTTTTATTAAGATTTTAAGTGAAAATGAAAACAAGTAAAGTTAAAACTGAAGAAACTGATTGAAACATGCTTGTTAACTAATGATAAGCTAATAATAACAAAAACAAGCTAAGATTAAGCTACTAGAATAGTGAAATGAAAATTAAGCTAAAATAAGAATTTAAGCTTACAATCGAATTAGACTTTGAACCAGAGAACTAGGAACCAAGAACAACCTAAAGGCTTCCCATGAAGCCACTAAACCAAAAGCTTCCACCAATTCAGCTTGTTCAATCCAGAGTAGCTTATAAGCTACTTCGTTGACTTTAGTTGACTTTGAATCAAAATGGAAATTAAGAGCTATTTAGTGCTATATAAACTTACATTAAGCTACTATGAGCTTATGTCAGTTTATAGGAAAGGGTATTGGAGCTTATTATGATACTTTAAGGGAGCTTAAAGCTTATACGATTACAATGTGACTTGAAACTTAATATAACTTGAATATGAGTACAAATAACTTTAAATTGGGAAAAAGTAACTTGAAACAAACTTATATTAGAAACTGAATTGAGAATTACAATAGAGAAATACTGAAATTGAAAAATACGATTAACTAAAATTTAACTACTTTTATCTACTTGTTTATCTCTTCAGCCTCTTGCTCCTTTTATAGCATCCCACATGTTCCAGGTGTCATCAAGAGTAAATCCCACCATTCACCTTAGCTTTTGGTCCACTCTCCATGTGCCACGTATTTTTGGCGGGAAAATTGATGTGAGTGGAAAATTGCACATGGGTCTGAGGGAGTGGAGAAGAAGCAATAAATGCTCTTTGGCATGTTAGGTAACTTGTAGGAAGGGGGTGGTATTTCAGGAAGCTGTGGGTGATGGTGGTATTAAGCTTTTGGCGGTTCTTTGTGAGGGAGAAGAAGGAAGACCAGTTTGACTTTTGGTCAAACTGGTATAACTATACCAGTAGTGGGTTTGGGCAAGTGGATCCGGGTTTTTATTATTTTGGGTTGGGCCTGGGTTTTAGTATAGGATTGGTTAAGTGTTTTAGTGTAACAAACCATAGGGACCAAATTTGTAATTTGCTGAAACTTCGAGGACCAATCCTGTCAAACTTCCAAACTTATTCCAGGGACCATTAGTGACAAGTTGCAATAGTATAAGGACCATAAAAGTTTATTTTCCATTTTTAAATATTCGGGGACCTTTTATGACAACTTTTCAAAGTTCGGGGACTAAAATTGCCAAGTATGCAAATAATGCTCGTTTTCGATCGTTTTTAATCATTTTGCATAAGAAACACATAAAAACACGATCAAATGATATTTTCGGTATTTTGAAGCATATTCGCATGTTTTTAAACGTTTTGGCGGTTCAGATGGGACAAAAATGATGAGTATTTAGACACTCATCAATCCCCCACACTAAACTATTGCTAGTCCCTAGCAATATTTTATGAAAACTTAATGGATTTCATCTCTTTACCAAAAGCCATTACTTCTGGAGTAGCCAAATGTTTTAGTTCAAGTAAGAACTTTGGTACAATGATAACCAAATGATTTTGAGCAAACCATAAGCTGTAAACGGATTTGATTTGTCTTTACCAGAAGCCGTTTGCTTCTGGACTAGCCAACTCTTAGATAAATTATCAATATTATCTTTGGTGAGCTGATTACCAATCATGGATTTTCCACTGCCTTTACCACAAGCCATAATCTTGCGGGCTAGTCAACTCTTCATCTTTTTAGGATATGGTGAGTCGAATACCATGCAATTTTTGGCAAATTGTAAGCCATGAACGGATTTGAGATATCTTTACCAAGAGCCGTTTGCTCCTGGATTAGCCAATCCTTATGTGGGTTAGACATGGCGGACTGATAACCATTTATTAAGTTCTAAGTGAGAAAAAATTTTAAAATTTTGGCCAAAAATGGGGGTACTAGATGGTACATTTGATCAAATTCGCTAGAATTCCTAGATGGTACATTTGATCAAATTCGCTAGAATTCCCCCCCACACTTAGAACTGAATATTGCCCTCAATATTCAAAGAACCGGTTGTTAAACCAACACTTAGAACGTGAAAGGGAAATACTAATAGCCATTATTTTATATACACACACATTTTTTTTTTTTTTTTATATACTGGACATATTTACAACATGTGGGGCATCTCCCCCACACTAAGGTGAGACATGGGTGAAAACCCATATTTTGCTACTGTTTTTATTAACCGAGTCGCTAGCTAGACTCGACCCCGAATTGAGTTGATTCCTCCCGAACAGTCAGGTTTATCACGCAAGCTAACCGCTTGTGAACGGTTAACTGTAACAAAGGGCTCCTGAACAGCCTGGGAGAAAAAGCAATTTTAAAAGTTTATGGGGAAGTAAGAGACCAGGAAATCCGGCATTTAAACCAATGTTAGATGGACAATGCCGGGGTCAAAAGTAACATCCTCACTCCCGAATGAGTGAAGGACAGGGGAAATCACCGGGTAGGTGAAGGGAAGAAGAGAGATCTGAACAGCAATTAGGATAAAAACTTCCTCCTCAAGAATTGCAAGCGGAGGAGGCAAGTCCTTAAACTTGATCTCCGGAATTTTATCAGTTTTTTCAACTGACTTGATTTCCTTCTTATGAAGTTGTTTTGGTGGAAGAGGGGAAAATGAATCTTCGTTTAACAAATTTTCTAGAAAAAGAATATCCCCCTCAGGATCAAGATAGTTTTCATCAACCTCATGCGGAGGTGAACTATCTAGAGCAAGAAAAGCATCGACTTCATCCCAAAAGGGATCACTTCCCTCAACCGAAGTGAGAGAAGGAGAAGAGTCTGCTATGATATGTTGAGAAGATGTGGTGGGTTCCCCACTCACAGAATTATGAAAATAACCAACACATTCTGGAGAGTACTCCTTTGAAATAATGTCAATGACATCGATTCGGTTAACCGAAGCAGAATCAACATGATGAGGCGAAAAGTGTACCGCTTTTAAGGGGTCATTTAAGCCCGAAATCGTATTTATTTGATCAAATATTGCCCTAAATCGTTCCTTTTGTCATTTTAGGTACTTTTGAGGAGAAATCTGGAAAAGGAGGCATTTTGGACGTTTTTGGAGCATAAAAGTGAAGAAAACGGCAAAGTCTCAAAATTGTGCTGAAAGTCACCTTTGACGGCGTCAACATTAACTCCAGACGGCGTCATGCCTTGGCAAGAAAAGTTGGATGTGAAATTTACTCATGACGGGCCAGTGAGTTTGCATGAGAATTCTGACGGCGTCACGCTTTAACTAAATCAAGGGCGTCACGGCTTAAATCATAAGGGGACGGCGTCACGTTTAGGATCCGACGGCGTCAAGCCTTGATAAGCCAGAATGGATTTTTGAAGAGCTAAAGAGGGACGGCGTCAAGATGGTCATCCGGGAACCCTAAAAGCGGCGAGGTGACGGCGTCACAATGCATAAGGTGACGCCGTCAGATGTCAAAGTCTATATATAGTTTTCTAATTTTTTGTCATTAAGAGAGAGCTTAGTGTGTGGAATTTTGGGATAAAACCCTAAGACGATTTTAGCTACTTTTTCAGGGCTTCTTGCCTTGAGATCTTCCATGTTTCATTGAAAGATAAGTTATCAATTAATCATTCAATATGTCTATGTGTTGTTTGATTCTATCTTATGCTTGTCTTTTGTTTAACATGTTAGGCTAATTTTATCTTGTGTTTGCTTAGATCTAATGAAACCTAGCTATTGATTATTGGTTGTTAGTGTGTTGTTAGTTGTATTGGATGATTGTTTATCTATGTTAGGCTTAAGAAAACTGGCTAACTTCCTATTCGGTAACTTGCTTGAACGTCTTAAGAAACATGAACCAAACGCGTACTAAAGGTTTTTATGGTTGTATTTAATGCACAAGCGAATTCTAGTGATCCCATGTTAGGAGCTTCCTAGCCGGCTCGACATAGGAGTGAAGTAGGAGCTTGTAGAGTTTGGGGAAGTAAGTACGCCACCCCACGAATGGTATTAAGGAATACACCCGTCATCCACGCGACTAATACACACTAATTAACCGGTAAAAGATAGTTAGGGAGTAAGGAAATCTAAGTAAACACATTTCTCTACACATAAGTTTCTCACCACTTTTCATTTTTGTTATTTTATTTTATTTGCATTTGTAGTAATTTGGGTTAGTTGACTAGCAACTAATTCCGCCCACTCCTTCAAAACCCGAGATTTTACTTGCTTTCATAAAATTATAAAAAAAAACATAAAAAGAATCTTCCTCAACCCTTAGACCTAAATAGAGTAGCCTTTCACACCTAACGAACACTATTCCCTGTGGAGAACGATCAATCCCCCGTACTTACCACTACACTATACTACATCGGTCAGGTACACTGCCTGGTGGGGTTGTAAGCCTCTTGAGATCCCTCGAGAGGTAAAACCTGTTGTAAGGTTGCAAAACCCACGCATCAAGTTTTTGGCGCCGCTGCCGGGGAATAGTTATTGTTTAGGTTGAATTTTTATTTCTATTAGGTCTACTCACTAGATTCCTTTCTAGTGAGATTTTTATTTTATTTTTCTAGGTTTTCTTTAGTCTATCTATTTTCTTCGTGTCTTTGTTCGTAACCATTACCGTCCGACATCATGGAAGATGGTAATATCCTTAACCCACACAACCCACCACCACAACAACCACCACCACCTCCTAGAGCCCGTACTTTAGGAGAGTATTCCCGTCCTAGCCCCCACGGCTATCGAAACACCATTGAGCTCACGCAAGGAGCCAATATCACACCCTTGCGATCCGACACCATCCGGTTGGTGCAAAGCGGATGCGCATTCCATGGACTTCGTTCTGAAGATCCTAATCAACATCTCAAGGACTTTCTTAAAATCGTTGATTCTATAGACCTTGATGTTGCCACTCGAGAGACGACCCGATTGCGTCTCTTCCAATTCTCTCTGCGGGACCAAGCTAGTCAGTGGCTAGAACGTCAACCCGCAGGATCCATCACCTCTTGGGATGATCTCACCACTCGTTTCCTTGCTCAGTTTTTCCCACCGGGAAGAACTACCAAGCTAAGGAATGATATCTTGATGTTCCAACAACGTCAAGGCGAAACTCTCTACGAGGCATGGACTCGATTCAAGGACTTACTCCAAAAAGTCCCTCACCATGGCATAGAACTTTGGCTCCAAGTCCAAATCTTCTATGACCATATCAATCTTTCCACGAGGCAAACCATTGACCAATCGGCCGGTGGCAAGCTACGTGATCTAAGTGCGGAACAATCATGGGCTCTCCTAGAGGATCTTGCTCTTTATGACAACGAAAGTTGGAGTGATCCCCGTGATTTGAATAAAACGGTCAAGGCAATATCTTTGCCTTTGAACAATTCAAGCACTTCCGACCGTAGGATCGTAGAACTTGAAGACCAAGTCAAGTTTCTCATGAAATCCTACGAGGCTCCTAAACCTTCAAGCCAAGTGAACAAAATCACTTCTTCATGTAAATTATGTAGTGGTCCCCACGACACTCATGATTGCATGGAACTTCCCAAACAGGCTTTCAAAGAATTCGCATCCTCGCGAATCGATAAGGCGGGAGATAAGTGGCTCGCCACTAATTATGGGCCCAAAAATTCCGAAGATGGGTATGAGGCATGGAAGAATAAGCCAAATTTTAGTTGGAACCAAACTCGTAGCGTATCATTCAATGACTCTACCCCGCTCACCTGGTCTGAACATTATCCTCAGCGACACACGCATAAACAACAAAATCGCGAGGAATCACTGCAAAAATTCATTCTCTCTCAAGAAACACAGCTTTCCAAACTTGAGAATCAATTCAGACAACAGCAAGTTGATATGAACAACAAGGTTGATAACCTGTTAAAGGTTATCAATGATCGCCTTGCTGGCAGGTCAAATTGTGAGTTGGCACGAGTTAATGAGATCAAATCTGTTACGGTAACCCACCAAACACCCCCTCCTGTAAAAATCAAGCACCCTAGTAAACTTTTCAAATACATATCACAGAACGAAAAAAAAACAGGAGATACTCGTACCCCTTCGAAACCTCTCCACTTCGTGAACACCATTACAACAATACCTGTTCCTAAACCAAATCTGGACCAACAAACAGCCAAGAATGTGGACAATGAAATGGAGGGTAAAGTTCCCGAAAAGAAACCCGAGGCGCCCGACTACTATCTAGACTCACCAAAGAACTCGAGTACAATAAAGGTGAGTGATGAGGAGGGCTCGGAAGAGAAATCCGAAATGCCTCATGGGCTTGCAGGACTGCTGGACCGCCCCCTGGTAGAGGAACTTGAGAGGGGCACAGCAAGGTCGCCTATGGGATTCGGAGAGAGAATAGAGGATGGCGCTCCTAGGGTCTTTAAGATTTCTTGCACCACTAGGAAAAAGTTTATAAAAGATGCCTACATAAACCCCAACTCTTCTATAAGCGCAATATCCCTTTCTCTATATAATGAAGCCTTCACTGAACAAGTCAAATATGAAGGGTCTAATATCATCGGGGTAATAAGGAGGGTACCAATTGTGATAGAAAAGTTCCTCTTTCATATCGAGTTAACTGTAATTAATAACATGAACCCTATCATCAGCCCACCCTTAACTGGCCTTGTTCTAGGCAAACCATTCATAAAAGCAACGGGAGTGATACTCGATGAGGATGATAGGAGTGCATTATTTACCGATGGTGTCAGGAAAGTGATTTTTCGGGATGGCTGTGAAGAAGTGTATGAGTATCAACCATCAGCGAGTAGCAACACATGGGGGTTACGCGGTAGAAGGCCTGGCCGAATTAAGCGATGTGATCCGAATAATCTCAAAATACCTTGCATGATTGGTCACAAGCATTTTTATAATGTTTACATCGACACATGTTTACCCAAAAATGTGATGTCCCTGTTTCATTATAACAACATTTGCAGATGGGGGATGATTCATAAAGGGAAGGACGACATTGGCATAGATGATGATGTACAGGTGTTTGTAGGAAACATGACATTCACTATGAGCTTCGCAATCGTCGATAATATCGAAAAATACATCGATCCCAGGTTATCACAAGTTGTTTTTGGGGCACCTTTTTGCAAGGCCACAAGCTTGGTTGTGGACGAGCTCAATGGGATCATGACTTTCACCGATGGGATTAGGGAAATCTCATACCAAACGCCTCACAAGATGAGAGAATTCAAGGAGATTGATTATGATGGGCTCGATAGGTTAAGTTCCCAACTAGTGTTGTGTGATGATGATGTGAGAAGGGGATGTAAGGACACTTTTGACCTGTCAAGTGGATTCTTTAAGCATGATAAGGAGCTTAGTTCTAAATACCGAAATAATCCCTTTGATCTCGAGGACCCGAAATACCTTCACTATGAAAGTGATTCTGATAGAGAATCAAAGGAGAATGGCCTAGGAACCGTGACCGAAGATGGAGTCACGTAATGTACGTGACTTTGAGTCTAGCTACAAGACTCGTTAATAAAGAAAGGCGCTTCTTGGGAGGCAACCCAAGCTTTATTTATTTTATTTGCTTTGTGTGTTTATTTGTTTGTTTGTTTGTTTTATTTGTTCCGTATGTATGTTTAATTTTTATCATTATTGATTCATGTTCAAAAGTAATTTGTGAAAATGCTTTATGTTGTTTTTAACCTCGTCTTAACTACATATAAAGGTATTTTGCAAAAGATAAGTGTAAGGGAAATCTAAATCGGTTTATTAGAACACAAATTAACATGAATCGTAATAATATTGAATTAACATACATATTCGTATTTGTTTGAGTCAAATGCTTGTATCGAGTCATAATGATGTTTTGCAGGATTTCCAGGAAGTAAGGTAAAGGTTTTTCCAGAAATTTTCCGGAAACTTAAAATGAAAATTTTTGTCAGGTCATTTCTGACGGCGTCAGGGTTTATAACCTGACGGCGTCAGATTTAATTTCCAGAAATTTTTGAAAGTTTTGTTTTCATAAAAAGTTTTTATTAAAATCTCCAACTTATAATCTCCAGGAATCTGCAAAATTATCATTCCACAAGCATTATATCCTTATATATAGATTTTATCCCGCCGATGTTATGCAGGTTTTCGTGTTTGTTTTCTCAGGTTCAACAGGTTATTTTGGACAAGGAAATGTTTTGAATCAAGCTTATGGCGATGCATTAGTCATGGAGCTTCAACATTCTCTTTGGAGGAAGATTTAACCGTGTAATTTCATTATCCAACGAGCGAATCAGGGGAGTATTTGATTTCATTCTTTTACTTTATGCTTTTACATTTGTCATTTGAACATTGGGGACAATGTTCATCTTAAGTGTAAGGGGAGGGTAAAAGTACGATTTTAGAGAATACAATTGCGCTTGATTTTTGTTTGTTTAATAGTAGATGTGTAATAAAACTGAGAGAAATACTTGTTAAGGTAATTTTAGTGCCAAATTTAAAATTTTTTACAACATTTAGGAGTGAAACTTTAGTTCTAATAAGCGTCTCACGGATAGGAGTTATATGACTAGCACAAAAACCGTACCACTAAAAAATTTTCCACCCCCAAATATGTGAGGTTCGCCCCTAGAATTGGTAGGAAAAGCATTTATGCTATGATGTGTGTACCGGTAGCACTTAGATTCTAGAACTTGCGTTAGGACCATTCCGAGGCCACAAGTGAGACTACATTCGTGTAGTTAGATTTACTACATGATAAGAGGCATTAGGATTAACCCATTGTTTTACACCTGTATTTTTGTTATAATTACATTGGCTACATTGGTCAAGTAATTCTCCCACACCCTTTGCGTTGTACTCATTTTAGTACACGATACCCCTAGTACACCCCTCAGAGCCTATCTTTTCGTTTCGACCTTTAAGCATTTTACTTAAAGGAAGAATTTGTTTACACCCCACTTAAATGTACACCCAAATCGCCTTAGCCTACCTTGTATGCACTCATTTTTAGTGCATTATTGTGACAACATTTGTTTAAACCCAAGTTAATTATCTAATTGATTACATGGTTGCTAAGTCGAGTCATATCCTTGTACATATTGATTTGGGACGATTGGGACTCATGGGTAAAGTACTAGTGTTATGGAGTAATGGGGAAGAACATCATTTATTACCCCCATATGTGCTAAATGTTTTAAAAGTACTCCAAGTTTTTCAATTATCTTAATTCGAGTCATTAGAATAGTTTTTTGTAAAGTTATGTAAAAGTTCAAGTGTAAGGGGATGCAACGCCCCTATGATGTATTATTTTGGATGGTAGGGTAAAAGTGTATGCAAAAAAAAAAAAAAAAAAAAAAAAAAAAAAAAAAAAAAAAAAAAAAAAAAAAAATCGAAAAAATCAAGAAAAAAAAAATGAGAAAAAGAAAAGTAGAAAAAACATACGGACTACCATCCCGTTTCATTTTATGTTTATTTTATGTTTATGTTTTGTTATTTTCTTTCATTAGCTTAAGATCGAGTCTAGTCTTGGCTTAGCAACGTTGTATAGTACATGTGATTGATCAAGATCTTTAACTCGCCACCAGTAAAATATCCTTTATCCAACAAAACCGTGTTCTCCTTTTCCCTACACCTAACGTTATAACCCATTTAAAAGCCCTCTTTGATAGTTTATCTTTGGTGCTTACGCCTAGTGGAGGAGGTTTTCGATCCTTTCCCAAGCCTATGGTAATCTATTTGCTATGACAGGTAGTGAGAGATATTTTCCGTTTTCATTTATGAGATTTATTTTGATGACACTTGAGAGATGTGAGTATCTAAACACTACTTGTGAGGTGCTAGTATATAATCTCCGTGCTTATTATGATTGAAGTGGAACGATTATTTGTTGTAATTACTTTTATGTTTGCATTAAATGACCCCTAACTTGTATTTTGATTAGAATAAAAGCGCATTTGCTTGAGGACAAGCAAATCTCAAGTGTAAGGGTATTTGATGAGGCGAAAAGTGTACCGCTTTTAAGGGGTCATTTAAGCCCGAAATCGTATTTATTTGATCAAATATTGCCCTAAATCGTTCCTTTTGTCATTTTAGGTACTTTTGAGGAGAAATCTGGAAAAGGAGGCATTTTGGACGTTTTTGGAGCATAAAAGTGAAGAAAACGGCAAAGTCTCAAAATTGTGCTGAAAGTCACCTTTGACGGCGTCAACATTAACTCCAGACGGCGTCATGCCTTGGCAAGAAAAGTTGGATGTGAAATTTACTCATGACGGGCCAGTGAGTTTGCATGAGAATTCTGACGGCGTCACGCTTTAACTAAATCAAGGGCGTCACGGCTTAAATCATAAGGGGACGGCGTCACGTTTAGGATCCGACGGCGTCAAGCCTTGATAAGCCAGAATGGATTTTTGAAGAGCTAAAGAGGGACGGCGTCAAGATGGTCATCCGGGAACCCTAAAAGCGGCGAGGTGACGGCGTCACAATGCATAAGGTGACGCCGTCAGATGTCAAAGTCTATATATAGTTTTCTAATTTTTTGTCATTAAGAGAGAGCTTAGTGTGTGGAATTTTGGGATAAAACCCTAAGACGATTTTAGCTACTTTTTCAGGGCTTCTTGCCTTGAGATCTTCCATGTTTTATTGAAAGATAAGTTATCAATTAATCATTCAATATGTCTATGTGTTGTTTGATTCTATCTTATGCTTGTCTTTTGTTTAACATGTTAGGCTAATTTTATCTTGTGTTTGCTTAGATCTAATGAAACCTAGCTATTGATTATTGGTTGTTAGTGTGTTGTTAGTTGTATTGGATGATTGTTTATCTATGTTAGGCTTAAGAAAACTGGCTAACTTCCTATTCGGTAACTTGCTTGAACGTCTTAAGAAACATGAACCAAACGCGTACTAAAGGTTTTTATGGTTGTATTTAATGCACAAGCGAATTCTAGTGATCCCATGTTAGGAGCTTCCTAGCCGGCTCGACATAGGAGTGAAGTAGGAGCTTGTAGAGTTTGGGGAAGTAAGTACGCCACCCCACGAATGGTATTAAGGAATACACCCGTCATCCACGCGACTAATACACACTAATTAACCGGTAAAAGATAGTTAGGGAGTAAGGAAATCTAAGTAAACACATTTCTCTACACATAAGTTTCTCACCACTTTTCATTTTTGTTATTTTATTTTATTTGCATTTGTAGTAATTTGGGTTAGTTGACTAGCAACTAATTCCGCCCACTCCTTCAAAACCCGAGATTTTACTTGCTTTCATAAAATTATAAAAAAAAACATAAAAAGAATCTTCCTCAACCCTTAGACCTAAATAGAGTAGCCTTTCACACCTAACGAACACTATTCCCTGTGGAGAACGATCAATCCCCCGTACTTACCACTACACTATACTACATCGGTCAGGTACACTGCCTGGTGGGGTTGTAAGCCTCTTGAGATCCCTCGAGAGGTAAAACCTGTTGTAAGGTTGCAAAACCCACGCATCACAACATTAGAGGAGTACTTCGATGTTTGATCATGGTTAAAAGTAACAGCTTCCTTATCCACACGCAAGGTGATCTCATGCTTAAATACATCAATAAGAGCATGGCCCGTTTTTAGGAATCCTCTTCCAAGAATCAGAGGAACCTTTTGATCAGCATCGAAATCAACAACCACAAAGTCAGCTGGAAAATGGAACTTTCCTATTTTCACAAATACATCTTCGGCAATGCCGCAGGGATGAGTTATGGTTCGATCTGCAAGCTCAAGAGTCATGCAGGTAGGAGTAAGAGTCGGAAGAGAGAGTTTCTTCCATACTGAATGAGGCATCAGGTTGATGCTTGCACCTAGATCTGCTAAGGCATAACATTCAACCATTCCTGGAAAGACACAAGGTAGTAGAAACTTTCCAGGATCTCCAAGCTTCTCCGGAAGCTTTTTCAAGATAACCGCTGAGCAGTTCTCATTTACTGGAGTTTTAGCCATTCCAATCAGTTTTTCCTTGTTGCTTAACAAGTGTTTGATTGCTGCTGCAAATTTGGGCATCAGAATAGTAGCATCCGCAAAGCTTATGTCAAAGTGTAATTCTTTAAAGATTTGATAGAATTTATCATTTTGTTGACTAGCCTTCTCACGGAGCTTTTGCTCATTTAAGCGCGATGGGTAAGGAATGTGAGGTTTGGATTTAGGGACAACAACTTCAGGAGTCTCAAAGACAACTCCTGGTTTGGATTTTTTCGGGACTACCGGAGGATGGACATGTGCTGTACTTTGTGGGATTGGAATTTGCACTTTGTCCGTTGTATCCTCCGTCTCTTTTTCCATTTCAAACAACGAAGGAGGAATAGGGCCAGCTGGCCCCTTATAAGAAGCACCACTCCGAGTGGTGATAGCTTTGACGAAAGTGGTATCTTCATCATCATCACTTTCATCAAGTACACTGACAGGAACAGCATTGAGCATTTCGGAATAATATCTGGCTGACCTTTGCTCACTAAGTTTGGTTGACAAACTTTTAACCGTAAATCGTGAAAGAGTAGGATCGATTCTTGACGGCTGAGGAGCAATTGTGGGTGTAGATTTTTGGATGACTGAAGGTTGGATGACCGAAGGTTGGACGTATTTAGCACTTCCATTGTTAGTGGGAAGTACCGGGTCCTTTATCACCTTGAATCCAACATGAGATTTACCACTACGTGTGGAGACAGCTTTGAGTTCACCCCTAGGGTTGGTAACAGTGTTACTTGGGAGACCTCCCGAGGTAGAAGGTATATCAGTTAAAGACTTTTTGATCTGGTTTAATTGGGCAACCAATAACTGGTTTGTCTCACGTTGTGTCTTATTTGTTTCCTCTTGGGTTTTCATGAATTGCATAAGCAACTCATCTGAGGACATCTGATTTCGGTTTGAACCTTGGTTTTGATTAAAATTTGGACCACGGTTTTGGTTGAAATTACCCTGATTCTGACCTCGGTTTTGATTGAAATTTTGAGAATTGTGGAAATTTTGTCCCTGATTTTGAACAAAGCGATTTTGATTATTATGATTTGGCACGGGTGAAAAACCAGGTGGGACCATAGCATTTTGTGCTCGGTACTGAGTCTCAGCATGCGGACGGTATTGATTTGGGTTTACTGCAGCTACGGGAGCTGGGTAAACAGAAGCATCGGTTGCTTGACAATCATAATACGCATGTGGGCCACCACAAGTTTCACACACTTTGTTTATTGCTTTGATTTGTTCCGGTTTATGAATTTCACTTTTTAATTCTTTCATTTCTTTCATCATACAACGCATTGAATCTGTAAGGAAGGCTAACTCTGAGGAGTTACCGGATGAAGAAGAAGCAGGAGTGATAGGAACATTCACTTTGTTTCGTGAAATAGGAACTTTTGATTTATTTTCACAAATTTCAACCACCTCTCTAGGTTTACGATTCAAGATATTGCCACCGGAGGCTGCATTAAGTGCATCTTGATCGTTTTGGGTCAACCCATTATAAAACGTATTTATCTGTTGTAACACATTGAAATCGTGATGTGGGCATTTTCTTAGAAGATCTTTAAATCTGTCCCACGCCTCTCCGAAATTTTCATCGAAACCTTGACGAAAACCAGCAATTTCATTTTTTAGGTTAGTCGTCTTTGATGGAGGGAAGAAATAATTGACAAATTTCTTAACGAGATCTTCCCAGGTTTCAATGGATCGAGGGGGTTCTTTATCCAGCCAAATTCGGGCTGCCCCCTCAAGTGAGAATGGAAATAGCATCAATTTGATCACTGTTTGCGGCACATTCTTGTAATTGATTGTAGAAGTCAGTTTGTTGAACCAACGAATGTGTGCATAAGGATCCTCTCGTTCAAACCCGTGGAATTGGTTTGTGGACACGAGCTGAATCAAGTGTGTTTTTAGCTCAAAATGATCAGAATCGATGGCTGGTAAAACGATGGCATCTCCATAACCCTCGGTGGGTGCCTGGAGCATTTCAGCCATGGTGCGTTCGTCTGCCATATTTTCAGTGAGAACAGTACGAATCTCGGGTTCGACTATTTGGGCAGCACGTCTACGATTACGTCTTCTCGGAATATCTACGAGTTCACGTAAAGGGCTTGATGACGTGGAAGAACGAGTGCGCATGCACTAGATAAAATATACCAATTAAAACAAGACTGAGGCAAAACACAAGGAACTTAAAACCTTAAATCGAACAAGCGTACGGTAGCTCTCTAAAAGATAAACGCACAGGGTGGCGGAGAAGCAAAGGTGGGCAATTACGCTCCTTAAAAACCCGCTTCTTTCAGTCCGACAATTTAATGTCAGACTATCCTAGAACCTCCGTAGAGTTTGTTTATCAATCAAAGGTGAGCCGGAATCGCAAGTGACACAAAGGCAAGTTTTAAATCTTTGGTTTGGGAACTTATTATGGCCGTACCCCCAGTTAGGTAGTACTCTGTCTTGGTTCTCGATGGTAATTTTTTATTGTTATTTATTATTAACAAAGAAAACGGAAATTATTTTTGGTGTTTTTATTTTTTATATGATAATATTAATAATAATATATATAGAAAAGAAAGAAAAATATTTTTGTATTTTATATTGTTTTTGGGAAATAGGAACTTCTGATAGAAGGGTCTCAGATCACTAATCGCTAAAACTTACACAACTGTCGCAACACACCTCCCCGGCAGCGGCGCCAAAATTTGATCCGCCCCGAACCAACACTTATATTTAAACAAATGCAGACTCGGAACAGGATGCTCGTGTGTAGTGTGTGAAACCAGGCAAGTGATCACCTGGGTCGTTTCCCAACGAGGTGTGAATGGAAAACTGTGAAAAGCTTTGGATTAAAGTGATTGATGAATCAGATATTTTTGATTTTGCTTTAACAAGATAAAATCTATTAAATAGAAGCTATCACTATTTTTCTGAATCGTTTAATCTAAAGGTTCACTAAAACGATTATATTTTACGCTAAAAACGCGAATCGGGAATTAAGAAAACGTGATTACAACTAAGATATATGTAAAATTAACTCTACAAGTGTTCTAATATTTTTTATAACTTAAAAATGACAAAAGAAAATTATCTAAGAAAGATTTATATTTTTCTGATTTTTATATTTTTTATTATAATTTAATTACTAGTTAAACTAAATAAATAGATTAAAAATAGTAAAACTTTTCTAAAAATTAAGAAACTTTTTATATAAATACTTGAAGTTATTACTAAAGTGACAAAATTAAAAAAATGTGACTCCTTTATCTAAATAAGCTGCAAATAAACAATTAAGCTACTAGGTAAAATAAGCTATTTATATTAAACTAGTTAGTGCTATTTAAATATTAATGGGTGGAAAGGTTTAACAAGAAATGAGTACTAGTACACTGGGTGGGGTTTTGGTCTAATGAATGTGAGGTCGCAGGTTCGACCACCAAGGATCTTTTTGCTACTTTTTTATTTTGTGATTTTTTCTTTTGAGATTTGTTCACAAGCTGGTAATAAGAGCTTTTTATAACTGGGACTATCTTTGGTTCTTCCGAAATAAGCTAGAAAAGGCAGCTTTTGGACTGCAGTTAAGCTTGTTGACTGTTTTAAGAACTAAGTGCTTCAAATCGAACTATAAGCCTCGAAATAAGCTATAAGCTTATCGAAGATGGCTTCTATGGAATGTGTGATGGCTAATGACTTTATAGAAACTAGAAAAGCTCTAGGCTTAAGAGCTTATAAGCTCAAAAGAGCTTATGCTCTTATGGGGCTGCTGGTATGGTGCGCTGCACCAAGGCGAAAAGGGGCCTGTTCGAGGGCCATTTTAGTGGCCTAAGAGAGTTCCAAAAATCGAAATAAAATTACCTTAGTGAGACTAGCTGATGAGGTTTAAGAATCCACAAAAACCAGCTTAAGAGAGCTTGTGAGTTGTGAGAGAAAAATTTGCAAAGTTTCTAAAAACTATGAAAGTCTGCTAATGCAGACTGCTGATCTGATGTTGTTCTTCTTTGTGCACTGGTTTGTGCAGTTAGTCTAGGCTTCCAAGGATCGACTAAATAGACTAAGTGAAGTGAAAAACTGCCAAGGAATATGTCTAAACAAGCTTGTGGCTTGTATAAGCTTATATGGACTTTATGTGAACTGTGGTTATCACCAAGGGTTCAAAATGGGTAAAACTAGTTCTAGAACTGATCTACTAGTAAAAATAGCTTCTGAGGGCTTAGATAAGCTTGCTCAAAACTGAGCTTGTGGCAAGTCTACAGTGTGAGGGGTGTTTGGACTTGTGACTGCTACAAAACCAAACAGTCTCTTATGAGACTGTTTTGGTGTTTACTACCTTAACTGATTCTATTAAGCTTCAAATCGATTCTAAAGATACTAGCGAGTAACTCTAAGCTATGAAAAGACTATGTGACTGCAATTAAAAATGTATCAACAAGCTCGCTTATGTGGCTTATTTTTGGTTTTTATTAAGATTTTAAGTGAAAATGAAAACAAGTAAAGTTAAAACTGAAGAAACTGATTGAAACATGCTTGTTAACTAATGATAAGCTAATAATAACAAAAACAAGCTAAGATTAAGCTACTAGAATAGTGAAATGAAAATTAAGCTAAAATAAGAATTTAAGCTTACAATCGAATTAGACTTTGAACCAGAGAACTAGGAACCAAGAACAACCTAAAGGCTTCCCATGAAGCCACTAAACCAAAAGCTTCCACCAATTCAGCTTGTTCAATCCAGAGTAGCTTATAAGCTACTTCGTTGACTTTAGTTGACTTTGAATCGAAATGGAAATTAAGAGCTATTTAGTGCTATATAAACTTACATTAAGCTACTATGAGCTTATGTCAGTTTATAGGAAAGGGTATTGGAGCTTATTATGATACTTTAAGGGAGCTTAAAGCTTATACGATTACAATGTGACTTGAAACTTAATATAACTTGAAATTGAGTACAAATAACTTTAAATTGGGACAAAGTAACTTGAAACAAACTTATATTAGAAACTGAATTGAGAATTACAATAGAGAAATACTGAAATTGAAAAATACGATTAACTAAAATTTAACTACTTTTATCTACTTGTTTATCTCTTCAGCCTCTTGCTCCTTTTATAGCATCCCACATGTTCCAGGTGTCATCAGGAGTAAATCCCACCATTCACCTTAGCTTTTGGTCCACTCTCCATGTGCCACGTATTTTTGGCGGGAAAATTGATGTGAGTGGAAAATTGCACATGGGTCTGAGGGAGTGGAGAAGAAGCAATAAATGCTCTTTGGCATGTTAGGTAACTTGTAGGAGGGGGGTGGTATTTCAGGAAGCTGTGGGTGATGGTGGTATTAAGCTTTTGGCGGTTCTTTGTGAGGGAGAAGAAGGAAGACCAGTTTGACTTTTGGTCAAACTGGTATAACTATACCAGTAGTGGGTTTGGGCAAGTGGATCCGGGTTTTTATTATTTTGGGTTGGGCCTGGGTTTTAGTATAGGATTGGTTAAGTGTTTTAGTGTAACAAACCATAGGGACCAAATTTGTAATTTGCTGAAACTTCGAGGACCAATCCTGTCAAACTTCCAAACTTATTCCAGGGACCATTAGTGACAAGTTGCAATAGTATAAGGACCATAAAAGTTTATTTTCCATTTTTAAATATTCGGGGACCTTTTATGACAACTTTTCAAAGTTCGGGGACTAAAATTGCCAAGTATGCAAATAATGCTCGTTTTCGATCGTTTTTAATCATTTTGCATAAGAAACACATAAAAACACGATCAAATGATATTTTCGGTATTTTGAAGCATATTCGCATGTTTTTAAACGTTTTGGTGGTTCAGATGGGACAAAAATGATGAGTATTTAGACACTCATCATAAAACAAAGCAAATAAAGTTTGTGAAGCCTAGGAGAGAAATTTAGAAGTAACTAATCTCAAATAGAAGCTTATGATTAAAGGACAAAGGATATCATTGTTCTATGCTCATATATGCTCGACTAACCACCTCGGATTCATGAGAACTTGTGTATCCAAGCTTTCCTACAAGTTAGGATGATACGCACAATGTATGTCTTTCCTGGTAGCATCTATATGGAACTCAAAAGGTACGTTTTCTTTCAACTTACCTATTGTTGTCTCACGTTTTTAGCTTAAGATTTATCGTGTGTAGTATTAGTCGTCCATACCTTAAGTAGTCCTTCCTTTAGTTAGTTTTAACGAAGATTGGATCCTCTATGGTTGAAGGATTTCCACATAACAATGTATAGGAAACATAAGGTGCTTCAATTCATTAAGCTCTCGGGAATAGAATATTGAAACTCTTGAGTGAGACTCACTTAATGCTTGTCTGCAAGTGAGCTAACTAAGAATTTCCTAAGTGATAAGATGACCAACACTTTTGTGATGCTTGCAAATTTAATAAACAAATCTCTTCACAAATGCTTGTGATATAACATCTTTTAACACAACAACTTATATTTTTAATCATGTATTCAACCACTCTTTAACAAAACTTCATATGAAGTACACAAAGGTTAATAGAATACATTTGAATATCTTAGAGTGTTTGGGAGAAAATGCTTTATGTTAAAAACCAAGGTCTCACACATCAAATTCGACCCAAAGTCTTATGAAGATGTATGTCTTGGATATTTACAAAGCCTATATTGTTTTTAAAACAAAGAAACCTAAAGAGTCGAGGAATCGTTGAACATAACAATTCAACGAAAGACTACCTCCTTCTAAAACATCACCTATGGTAGATGATGTCCTAGTCGAAAGTCCAATCAATTATAATGACAAGGAAGATGAACTATTAAAAGGAGAAAATGTCAATGTTTAATCTAAAGGTCATTCATTAACTTGTGTCATTAGAAACATTAATGTAATAACGTTAAAGAACAAAAGTTCAAAATAAAAATAATGTTTTTCGTCTTGTATCGACCATTGAATCAATTAAACAAGGTCATAAAACATGAATCATAGGTCATAGGTTTGATTAAGTAAAGTTTGATAAAATCAATTTGGACACTAAATTCCTCAACCAAAGAATCAAACAATAATAGGAACAAAATGATCTTTCAAAGTAGATAATAATGTAAGTGTCAATAAACAAAGCTAAAAACACAAGATTACAATCTATGAAAGAATTTTTGAGGTCTTTTGCAAGTTCCAAAAGCAAGGAACAAATCACTTAAAGACATTCTTAGTTTTTCACAAGTACACTAAGAATTAAGTCTCCTATGCTTCACCAAGGATGAGGAAAGCGAATCCATAGATAGCACTAAATATAGAGGTATGATTGGAACTCGACTTTACCTCACGGCTAGTAGACCCGACATTATGTTTAGTGTTTGTCCATGTGCTCATTTTCAAGGAGATCCTAAAACCATCCTTTCTGAAGAAATTGTTAGATACATCAAAAGGTACTACACATCTAGGATTATGGTATCCCAAAGGAACGGGAATAGAAACCATAGTGTATGCCAACTCGGATCATGCCGGTGACTAAGTGGATAGAAAAAGCACAAGTTGTACTTGCTCTTTTATTGAACACTTTCTCACCTCATGGTTCACTGAGAAACAAATGGCTCTCGATATCTCAACAACTGAAGCCGAAAACGTATCGGCCGGAAAAGCATGTCAACAAGCCCCTTGGAACAAGCAAACTCGTGTCATCCACAAAATTTCACTCAACGACATCTTCTTCATGTACGTCATCAAAGGAACCATCGACAAATTAGAATCCAGCTCAACACTCTCGTACTAGACCTTTTGTAATCCATCATCACTTCGTTCATGATAATGTTCTAAAAGGAAACATCTTTATCGAGAAAATATCCTTCTAAAACAACATTGTTAATATCCCTAAGTATCCTTCCAAACAACCACCATTTAACTCTCTTAGACTTGAATAGGACCTATGGAACCTATTTTGTAGTTTTGAACGTTAGAATAAAATCACAAAAATCAAAACAAATCGTTTAAGTTTTTTCTACTGCTGAACCAGCGTGTAACAACCCACTAACTTCCTCTTAGGATAGAAATGCCTTACTAACTTAACTTAGGCCCCCACTAAGCACAAACTAGGTTAGAAATGCCTATAGGATTTTCCCGAGCTAAATTTTTGCTTTATTATATCTCTATGACCTAACTAACCCTTAGACAAGCTCACGTATCTACCAAAGCCAACCAACACTATGTTTACTTGATGTAAACATCCCGGTATGTCAAGTCAAGGTTACAAACATATTTTTACTAAGAAAACTATCACTCTAGTACACTATGCTTATCTGAAAACCCTAACTGCACCTATGTGTTTACGGTTATCTTTAAAACCCTAATTGCTTATCTGAACTAGCTTGAAAGTGTTTAAAGCTTAGGTATAAGTTATAATAGCTACCTTAGGATATATTAGACTCCCTAGACCATAGTACAACACCTTAGAACTTAGGTACATGTCCTATAAGCACAAAACCCCAAATAGGTCATAACTTCCCAGAAACTAGGTTAAACTATCTCAAATCTTTACCATAAGCTACCACCACTTAGTATAAGCCTCCTAGGACTTAATATTAGTCATTAGGCACCCCTAGGACTTTAATCTAGGCACTAAACCTTAGGATAGACCTAAAACTCACTCTAGGCAAAACTAAGTTAAAATTAGACCTAAAAACCTAAAACATGCTACTATACCACTTCCATACTACCAAGCAAGCACCCTAGCACCTCCCCCTAACCAAGCACACACCCTAGCACCTCTAAGCACACAATCAAGGAGGTGGATCACCTCCTTGTCACCACCTTAACCCAAACCGCCTCTCTCGGCCAAGAACCACCACAACCGGCCTATGCTCAGCTCCCTAGCTATACATAGCTCGTCCTCATCATCTCTAGACCTGCCAAAACCCTCCATAGCCTTGCTTACTCGACCTCCCCCCCCCCACGACACATTGAGCCCCTTTTTTTGCTCGCTACTCCTACGCGGGCTATAAATAGCGAACATCTCCTCCATTTCATTACACACCTCTTCTCCTCTTTACCTCACATACATTCCATAGGAGTAAGACCTTAGGAGCCCTAGAGATCAAGTATAGAAGCCTTGGCCTTGTCGAGTTGTGGTTTTGAGCCGAGAGATACCCTAGAAACCCTAGTTGCCTTGTTACCCTTCCCACGACCTAGGTAAGCCTTAACCTTGAATCTAATAGACTTAGAACAGACCTAGGACTCTTGGAACATGCATTAGATCCCTTAGGATAGCCTTGAACCATTTCATTTGCATGTTTTCTATTCGAAACCCTAGATTTAGGAAAATAGGAGTTTGCATGCTAAATTACCCTATATTGTTCTATAATATGAACTAGGTGACTTATTTGAACTTAGATTAGCTAAACATAAGCTAGGAATTTTAGTTGCTATGTTAAAATATAGTTTGCATGCATTTAGGACTAGTTTTGCAAAACTTTACATGCATAGGGGTATATATCATAAATTCCTGAAACTATAAAGTCTAGGGACTGTTTTTGGCATTTCCTAGAAGTTATAAGTGCAAGGACTCATTTTGCAAAGTTTAGAAACCTTAGGATAAAAATTAAAATAAGTTATAAACTAAAAAGGACTAGTTTTGCAAATATTATAAAATTAAAGATATAAAGGGTAAATATTGAAAGTTAGTGAAATTTAAGGACTATTTATGTCATTTCTCTAAAATATATAAGTATAGGGACTATTTGTGCAAAAGTTAGAAAGTTATATGCTTAATTGTTAATAGTTTATAAGTATAGGGTAGAAAATGTAAATATGTAAACTTATAGGATATAAACGGACTATTTTCATATAAGTATAAAAACCTATTTTAAGTTAGAAACATAACGCAATACTAGGGAGCTTCATGCGAGGAGTACTATGTGGATATTTCGTTTTGACGAGTTTGCTGGGTTTACGATTTAAAGTGCCCTGGCTCCTCAAACGATTATTGCATATACTTCTTAGTTATGATGGTCCGAACGGTGTTATGTTATAACTAAACCCTAATAACAACATGACTCAATAGTAGGGAGCTTCGTGTGAGGAGTATTAACTTCTGAATTATGATGGCCCGAACGGTATTATGTTGATAACATAATAGAATAGTAGGGAGCTTCATGTGAGGAGTCTTATACTTCTGAATTACGATGGCCCGAACAGTGTTATGTTATATGTAAAAACTCTAAGAGTGATTAGTTAAGAAAACCTAGACTAAGACTTGACATACACACACCTACACCAACCTAGGATACGTGAGTGAGTTGTCTAAACCTCTACTTTAATTACCTTAAGACCCAGGTGAGTTTTCATAGCCTCACACCTTTTAAACGCTTTCTAAATGCTTTACAAACCCTGTGAGGGGGATACATGCTTTAAACCGAATACAAGTCTTTTTCTTTGGTTATTGCATGAGTAAACTATCTGCCACCACTACGTAACTAAAATTCATGAATCTAATCGTTTGGGATATTTTACCCACGCGAACGCGAATATAGTTGATAGATCTATTAGAGTTTGACAACTCCCGTTGGTTTAACATCTCTCTGGATGGTACCAATAAGTACTATATTTGAACCCTCTGAAGAGTTAACTTTGGAAAAGTTACTCTTCCCGTCCCCTCAAGGTTGGTCTGCAGACCCCATGACCCGGACTGTTAACGTGTGGTTCATGAGCTTAGTGCAATATACCCACTATCTCAAAACTTTTCCACACATAGAGTTTAAGCTGAACTCTGTGGAACTTGTATTCACTCTCTAACTACTTAAACCTATGACTCTCACTCAACATACGTGTTGACTTTTAAGCATTTTATCCTAGGTAATTAGGCACTATAGGAACCCTGGCACGGAGAAGTACTGGACATGAGGATGTCCAGAATAGTTATCATTCATCAGTTTTGTGTCTTAAAACGTATCTTAGGGACCTCTCTTTTGGTAAAAGTACATATTTTACCGTAAAAACTCTGATGAATAAATGAATGATAACATCTTTTTCAAAAACGTCTCTTTCGAGTCGTTGTCTATATCTTGTCTTTGTTTCCATGAAGTAATACCCCAAACACTTATTCCGCTGCGATCGGTGAAAAATGGGGGTGTTACAGATTGGTATCAGAGCCTTGGTTATAGAGAACAAAGGATTTTTCCTAAACTATAACCACTTTTTCTAAACGGTCCTCCGTGCCACTAGAATCCCCGAACTTGCCCTTAGACTCCCAACTTGCCTTTAGGTTTAGGATTCCCGACTTGCCTTTAGGTTAGAACTCCCGAATTGCCCTTAGGATAGATTTCCCACTATTGCCTCTAGGATAGAATCCCCACTATTAGTATTGCCTCTAGGATATATCTACTTAGGTTAAAGACACGCTAAGATACTCTTTCGGGGTATTACAGTCAGATATGTCATCCTTTAACAATCCTATCATCGTGTTGGACACAGATGATACGGATACTTCATCCGATAGTTATGAGTATGCTCCAGCTACTCCTACCCACTCATCTTTTGGTTCTAATTCTCCAGGAAGAATTAGCCCAGAATATCCTAACTAACTTAGGTTTAGAACTTTCCCCGAATGATCCCTATATGCAAGCATATAATGGGTATATGCAAGCATATGGTGGTGATATTCCTACCGTACCCACTATAACCCCTACCCCATCTATACCCCACTATGATAGTCAAGATCGTTATGTTCCCGAAATAGTTTCACCTCCCCATAAGAAATTGCGTATTATACCACCTTCGCCTCCCCCTAGGTTTGAAATAGGTAGTAGTTCATATAAAACGCCTTTAGAAAGGCATGAGGAACAAATAGAGGAAATACTTAGTCATTTAGATAAGTTGTCCTTAGGACGAATAGAAGAAGTAGAAAATAAGATTAGTGATCTAGGAAAGGGTAGAAATAGGTTAGAAAATGAATTAGAGAAAACTCGTAATCAAATCTTTAGGTTGCAAACGAAATATGAGGGACACTTTGACGAAGTAGTTACTGCACATGTTAGACTTTCCACTATAGAAATGATTATCGAGGATATTAGGGATAGTCATAGGTCTGATATAGAAGATCTTTTAGAAGCCATCCAGGAACTTAAGAATAATAAAGAAGCAAAATAAGTTTATAAACTTAGGTAGTATAGGTTTATAGGTAGATAACTTAGTTATAAACGGGTACTTGCTAGGTTTTCACTTTATAAAATAGAAGTTTTAACTTACCCATACTTAGTTTTTCTTAAAAACTCGTATCCCGTATTAGGATTCCCTATGCCTTAGGACTCACTATAGATGCCTTAGGACTCATTATAGATTGCCTTAGGACTCACTATAGATTGCCTTAGGACTCACTATAGACTGCCTTAGGATTTAGGAATTAGAACTTATAGGAAATTAAAACAAGTAGACATACCTAGGAACACTAAAAACTTAGGATCTCTTAGAATCACTATGCCTTTAGACGGGGGAAACTAGCTTCGGTGGAATATAACGAATATTGTTAGGAAATTTCCCCTTTACTTTTTGGATTCCCTACCCATCCGGTATCAGATAATGTTCTAAGAAATTAGAACATAAACTATGACACTATTCTTATCCCGTTCTATCTATAGAATGGAACGTACAAGAGCTACCACTCCCGCTACTCCCACTACTCCCGCCATGACTCAGGAAGACATCCAGCGACTAGTGACTGACAGTGTGACTGCAGCACTAGGAGCTAGGGATGCTAACATGGCTAGAAACCCCGAAATTCCTGTAGTGAAGAAGAGTAACTACAAGGAATTTATGAGCTGTCAGCCCTTCAATTTCAAGGGGACAGAAGGGGCCATAGGATTAATTCACTGGTTTGAGAGATGTGAGTCAGTATTTGCCCGTAGCAACTGTACCGAGGATTGTAGGGTTAAGTTTTCTACCGGTACTCTTACCGAGGAAGCATTATCATGGTAGAACTCGTATGCCCAACCCATAGGAATAGAAGAGGCATACAAGTTATCATGGACTAAATTTAAGAATCTTATGATTAAGAAATACTGCCCTCGGACAGAGATTAAGAAAATGGAAGACGAGTTCTATAACTTGTATGTGAAGGGAAACGATGTTAAAACTTATATTAGGAGATTTCAAGAGTTGGCAACTTTGTGTCCTACAATGGTACCGACTGTTGAAAAGACAATAGAAGTTTTCATCGGAGGTTTGCCCCGAAGTATCGAAGGGAATGTTACTGCCTCTAAACCTCAAACATTAGAGGAGGCCATTAACATAACCTTGAGGTTAATGGACCAAGTAACAGAGCACAACCCTGTGCCAGCGCCCTACGATAATAAACGAAAGTTCCACGATGGGAGAGCTTTCGGTAACACTCGTAATACCACTAGTAATAACCATACCAACCCCTATCCTCAACCAAGGCAAGAGACTGCGAGAGCATATGCCGCCACTCCAAATGAGAAGAGTGGTTATGCTGGGAATGCCCCTCTGTGTAAGAGATGCAACTGGCATCACACAGGGCCTTGTTCCATTAAATGTACAACATGTAACAAGGTGGGCCATCACTCAAGGGATTGCAAGAACAAAGGACCAGCTACTGGGGGTAATCCACCACCAGCAACGGTCATTTGTCATACTTGCGGAGAAAAAGGACACTATGCAATTAGATGTCCAAAGAAAAATACTGATGGTGCCCAGGGTAGAGCATATATGTTGAGGGATAGGAATGATCCACATGATCCGAGCGTAGTCACGGGTAAGTTTTTCTTAAACAATCACTTAGTTAGAGTATTATTTGATTCTGGAGCCGATAGAAGTTTCGTATCTACACCCTTAGCCTCTAGACTTAGGATTAAACCCATAGCTTTAGATACCTATTATGAGATAGAAATGGCCGACGGAAACTTAGTTAGTACTAACACGGTCATTAAGGGTTGTACCCTTACCCTACTTAACCACCCCTTCGAAATCGATCTCATACCCATTAGACTCGGTAGTTTTGACGTTGTTGTGGGAATGGATTGGTTGTCCAAGAATCAAGCTAAGATTCTTTGTGACGAGAAAATCATCCATGTACCTATCAACGGTGAGACTTTAACTATCCGAGGAGATCGAAGTAAAACTCGACTTAACTTCATTTCATGTATCAAAATGGAACGATACATGTCACGAGGTTGTCAAGTCTTCGTGGTTCAAGTAATGGAGACTAAGCCAGATGAAAAACGACTGGAGGAGATCCCTGTAGTCAGGGAATACCCAGAAGTTTTTCCTAAGGATTTACCTGGCTTACCTCCCGTTCGTCAGATAGAATTTCAAATCGATTTAATTTTTGGAGCGGCACCTATAGCCCAAGCACCCTATAGGTTAGCCCCTTCAGAGATGAAGGAACTCTCTGAATAACTCCAGGAATTAACCGATCGAGGTTTCATACGCCCAAGTACATCACCCTGGGGAGCTCCTGTCCTATTCGTAAAGAAGAAAGACGGATCTATGAGGATGTGTATCGATTATCGTGGATTGAACAAACTTACTATCAAAAATCAATACCCATTACCCAGGATTGATAACTTATTTGATCAACTCCAATGTTCGAGTGTATATTCGAAGATCGAATTACGATCAGGTTATCATCAACTGAGAGTGAGGGAAGAGGATATCCCTAAGACCGCTTTCAGAACGAGATATGGGCACTATGAATTTCAAGTTATGCCATTTGGTTTGACAAACGCACCAGCGGTTTTCATGGATCTCATGAACCGGGTGTGTAAACCATACTTGGATAAATTTGTTATAGTGTTCATAGATGATATCCTTATCTATTCACGTAACGAGGAAGAGCACGCTAAACACTTAAGAATAATCCTAGAACTGCTTAAGACGGAGAAACTTTATGCAAAGTTCTCTAAGTGTGAATTCTAGATTAGTGTTGTGCAATTTCTCAGACACATGATAGATAAACAAGGACTTCGTATCGATCCTGCAAAAATTGAAGCTATTAAGAATTGGCCGCATCCTATGAATCCTACCGAGATACGACAATTCTTAGGACTTGCGGGCTACTATCGAAGGTTTATTGAGGAATTTTCAAAGATAGCAAAACCTTTGACAGAGCTAACCCAGAAAAACAGGAAGTTTGTCTGGGGAAAAGATCAAGAGATAGCTTTCCAACTTTTGAAGAGAAAGTTGTGTGAAGCTCCGATCTTAGCATTACCAGAGGGAAACGATGATTTTGTCGTTTACTGTGATGCTTCGCGTCGAGGTCTTGGAGCTGTATTGATGCAAAGGGATAAGGTAATCGCTTATGCATCACGACAACTCAAGACACATGAGGAAAATTATACTACACACGATCTAGAATTAGGAGCAGTAGTGTTCGCTCTAAGAATATGGAGACATTATCTGTATGGTTTTCACCGATCATAAAAGCCTACAGCATATTCTTAATCAGAAAGAGTTGAACATAAGACAACGTCGATGGGTAGAACTGCTCGCTGATTACGATTGTGAGATTCGTTACCACCCTGGCAAAGCTAACGTAGTAGCAGATGCTTTGAGCCGAAAGGAACGAATCAAACCACTTAGAGTTAGGTCATTAGTTATCACTCTTCATTCGGATTTACCTTCTCAAATACTCAAAGCCCAGAATGAAGCCCTCGAAAAGGAAGATCGTAAACTTGAGAATTTACGAGGGATGGATAAGGCTTTTGAGATACGTTCAGACGGAACTCGTTGTATTAAGGGTCGGATATGGTTACCTTACCATGGTAACTTAAGGAACGTAATAATGCACGAGTCCCATAAATCTAAGTACTCCATCCACCCGGGTTTGATAAGATGTATCAGTATCTGAAGAAACACTATTGGTGGTCCGACATGAAGGCATCCATTGCTAGATATGTAGGCAAGTGTTTAACATGTTCTAGAGTCAAGGTTGAATGTCAAAAGCCATCCGGCTTATTGGTACAACCTGAGATTCCCATTTGGAAGTGGGAAAGGATTACGATGGATTTTATCACGAAACTACCTAGAACATCCAACGGGCATGATACTATTTGGGTAATAGTTGATCGCCTTATGAAATCAGCTCACTTCATTCCTATACGAGAAATGGATGATATGGAAACCCTTGCTAGGTTGTACCTCAAGGAAATAATTTCCCGACATGGAGTGCCAATATCTATCATATCAGATCGTGATTCTCGTTTCACATCGAGATTTTGGCAATCTATGCAAAAGGCCTTAGGTACTTAGATAGACATGAGTACGGCATATCATCCGCAGACCGACGGTCAAAGTGAAAGAACTATCCAAACACTCGAGGATATGCTTTGAGCGTGTGTGATAGATTTTGGAAAAGGATGGGAGAAACACTTATCGTTGGTAGAATTCTCGTATAATAATAGTTATCACGCTAGTATTAAGGCAGCACCGTATGAAGCACTTTTTGGGAGAAAGTGCAGATCCCCTGTCTGCTGGGCCGAAGTTGGAGAAGTACATCTTACGGGTCCAGAGATAATCCATGAGACAAATGAGAAAATTGTTCAAATCCGACAACGCTTACAAGCCGCAAGGGATCGGCAAAAGATTTATGCCGATATGAGACGTAAGCCTTTAGAATTTCAAGTCGGAGATAAGGTTATGTTGAAAGTTTCACCTAGGAAAGGTGTCTTTCATTTCGGAAAGCAAGGAAAGCTTAATCCGAGATACATCGGACCATTTAAGGTTCTTGAATGAATTGGTCCGGTGGCATACCGACTTGAATTGCCGGATGAACTAAGTAATATACACGACACATTTCACGTCTCAAATCTTAAGAAATGCTTATCAGATGAATCACTCATCATTCTGATAAAAGAGCTTCAATTGGACGATAAGCTCAACTTCACTGAAGAACCAGTGGAAATTATGGACCGAGAGGTCAAAAATCTAAAACACCACCGGATTCCTATTGTTAAGGTACGCTGGGACTCCCAAAGAGGACCAGAGTATACTTGGGAATGAGAGGATCAAATCCGTGCTAAATATCCCCATCTATTCTCACCCTCGCCCACTAACCCTAGTTAAATCTCGGGATGAGATTTCTTTTAGGATGGGAGACTGTAGCAACCCACTAACTTCCCCTTAGGTTAGAAAAGCCTTACTAACTTAACTTAGGCCCTCACTAAGCACAATCTAGGTTAGAAATGCCTATAGGATTTTCCCGAGCTAAATTTTTGCTTTATTATATCTCTATGACCTAACTAACCCTTAGACAAGCTCACGTATCTACCAAAGCCAACCAACACTATGTTTACTTGATGTAAACATCCCGGTATGTCAAGTCAAGGTTACAAACATATTTTTACTAATAAAACTATCACTCTAGTACACTATGCTTATCAGAAAACCCTGATTGCACCTATGTGTTTACGGTTATCTTTAAAACCCTAATTGCTTATCTGAACTAGCTTGAAAGTGTTTAAAGCTTAGGTATAAGTTATAATAGCTACCTTAGGATATATTAGACTCCCTAGACCATAGTACAAAACCTTAGAACTTAGGTACAAGTCCTATAAGCACAAAACCCTAAATAGGTCATAACTTCCCGGAAACTAGGTTAAACTATCTCAAATCTTTACCATAAGCTACCACCACTTAGTATAAGACTCCTAGGACTTAATATTAGTCATTAGGCACACCTAGGACTTTAATCTAGGCACTAAACCTTAGGCTAGACCTAAAACTCACTCTAGGCAAAACTAAGTTAAAACTAGACCTAAAAACCTAAAACATGCTACTATACCACTTCTATACTACCAAGCAAGCACCCTAGCACCTCCCCTAACCAAGCACACACCCTAGCACCTCTAAGCACACAAGCAAGGAGGTGGATCACCCCCTTGTCACCACCTTAACCCAAACCGCCTCTCTCGGCCAAGAACCACCACAACCGGCCTATGCTCAGCCCCCTAGCTATACATAGCTCGTCCTCATCATCTCTAGACCTGCCACAACCCTCCATAGCCTTTCTTACTCGACCTTCCCCCCATGACACATGGCGACCCTTTTCTTGCTCGCTACTCCTACGCGGGCTATAAATAGCGAACCTCTCCTCCATTTCATTCCACGCCTCTTCTCCTCTTTACCTCACATACATTCTGTAGTAGTAAGACCTTAGGAGCCCTAGAGATCAAGTATAGAAGCCTTGGCCTTGTCGAGTTGTGGTTTTGAGCCGAGAGATACCCTAGAAACCCTAGTTGCCTCGTTACCCTTCCCACGACCTAGGTAAGCCTTAACCTTGAATCTAATAGACTTAGAACAGACCTAGGACTCTTATAACATGCATTAGATCCCTTAGGATAGCCTTGAACCATTTCATTTGCATGTTTTCTATTCGAAACCCTAGATTTAGGAAAATAGGAGTTTGCATGCTAAATTACCCTATATTGTGCTATAATATGAACTAGGTGACTTATTTGAACTTAGATTAGCTAAACATAAGCTAGGAAACTTAGTTGCTATGTTAAAATATAGTTTACATGCATTTAGGACTAGTTTTGCAAAACTTTGCCTGCATAGGGGTATATATCGTAAATTCCTGAAACTATAAAGTCTAGGGACTGTTTTTGACATTTCCTAGAAGTTATAAGTGCAAGGACTCATTTTGCAAAGTTTATAAACCTTAGGATAAAAATTAAAATAAGTTATAAACTAAAAAGGACTAGTTTTGCAAATATTATAAAATTAAGGATATAAAGGGTAAATATTGAAAGTTAGTGAAATTTAAGGACTATTTCTGTCATTTCTCTAAAATATGTAAGTATAGGGACTATTTGTGCAAAAGTTAGAAAGTTATATGCTTAATTGTTAATAGTTTATAAGTATAGGGTAGAAAATGTAAATATGTAAACTTAAAGGATATAAACGGACTATTTTCATATAAGTATAAAAACCTATTTTAAGTTAGAAACATAATGCAATACTAGGGAGCTTCATGCGAGGAGTACTATGTGGATATTTCGTTTTGACGAGTTTGCTGGGTTTACGATTTAAAGTACCCTGGCTCCTCAAACGATTATTGCATATACTTCTGAGTTATGATGGCCCGAACGGTGTTATGTTTTAACTAAACCCTAATAACAACATGTTAAGATCGTTTTAGCTCGAGGTTGTTTAGACCTCATAGTAGCTTGCATGAACACCAATCAGTAAAAATTATTTGCGTGTCGATTCATGAATCTGCCATAACTTCAAACATTATAGAACACTAGCAGTACACAAACGTCTTTGAGCCGTACTATTTAACATCTCCAACAGTACAAACTAGAGTCGCGAGCAGTGGAAACATAACAAGCAGTGGAAACGAATATAACTAGCAGTGGAAACTCATATAACTGGCAGTGGTAACGAGCGAGGCAGCAGTGGAAACAAATAACGAGCAGTGCTAACAAGTATCAAACAACCAGTAACCACAGTTGTATAGCACCCTTTGCTTCCAGTAACCCAACTTCTTGCTAACAAACACTAGTAACTTTACTCGCTGCTTCCACCCTTCATTATCCCAGCATGGGTCACCATCGATCAGAATATAAATCAATATAAGCATATGCGGTACACAACAGCAGACTTAATGTTCAAAAGCAGTAGCGTCCAATGCTTCTATCTCGCTCATAATGAACTCACCTTGACTGATTGTATCACACGAATAGCATTCCAACAAAACTAAGCAGCAACTATCTTTGTCTTCAACATATGTCACATCAGTTCCCTTCAATAATGTTGACTAGGGTTGCAAAAGTATGATAGAAACCCTAACACTAGTACAAAAATGACCTATGGTCACACATGGTCGATTTGGAACAGCCACACATTCAAATATTTGTGTGGCTGAAGGTAGGTAAATTGATAGCATTTACGAATTAGTCACACATGAGCATTTCGAATGTGTGACCATAAGAACTCTATTGCCACACAATCGACCCTTATGTGACTAAACGTAACTGGTGATTTTGTTCCAGATCATTTAGTCACATATATGTATGCATTTGGAACGTGTGACAAATACAAGTAACCTTGATGCCATATATGGTCACACTAAACTTATAGTCACATTTGCTTCTAATAGTATGACCAAATGCCACATACGGTCACACAAAACAGTTTGTCACACATTATTTAAGTGTAGCCAAAATCCAGTACATATAGTCACATTAAACAGTTTGTCACACATTATTTAAGTGTAGCCAAAACATGATTTGTGTGACTAAATGTTAACAAAGGCCACACAAAAACCAAATTCATATGGCAAGTGGATGATCAATAGTCACACAAAATACACATTCCTTCACTTTAAATAGCATATGGTCACACTTATTAACACTTTTGGTCACTTGATGGTTAGTTGTATGTGACTAAATACACTCCCAAAAACATGCTTTGTGTGACTAAATGTTAGTAAAGGCCACACAAAAACCAAATTCATGTGGCAAGTGGATGATCAATAGTCACACAAAATACACATTCCTTCACTTTAAATAGCATATGGTCACACTTTTTAACACTTTTGGTCACTTGATGGTTAGTTGTATGTGACTAAATACACTCCCAAAAACATGCTTTGTGTGACTAAATGTTACCAAAGGCCACACAAAAACCAAATTCATGTGGCAAGTGGATGATCAATAGTCACACAAACTACACATTCCTTCATTTTAAACAGCATATGGTCACACTTATTAACACTTTTGGTCACTTGATGGTTAGTTGTATGTGACTAAATACACTCCCAAAAACATGCTTTGTGTGACTAAATGTTAGTAAAGGCCACACAAAAACCAAATTCATGTGGAATTTGGATGATCAATAGTCACACAAAATACACATTCTTTCACTTTAAACAGCATATGCTCACACTTATTAACACTTTTGGCCACTTTAGGGTTAGTTTTATGGGACTAAATACACTCCAAAAAACATGCTTTGTGTGACTAAATGTTACCAAAGGCCACAGAAAAACCAAATTCATGTGGCAATTGGATGATCAATAGTCACACAAAATACACATTCCTTCACTTTAAACAACATATGGTCACACTTATTAACACTTTTGGTCACTTGATGGTTAGTTGTATGTGACTAAATTCACTCCCAAAAACATGCTTTGTGTGACTAAATGTTACCAAAGGCCACACAAAAACCAAATTCATGTGGCAAGTGGATGATCAATAGTCACACAAAATACACATTCCTTCACTTTAAACAGCATATGGTCACACTTATTAACACTTTTGGTCACTTGATGGTTAGTTGTATGTGACTAAATACACTCCCAAAAACATGCTTTGTGTGACTAAATGTTAGTAAAGGCCACACAAAAACCAAATTAATGTGGCAATTGGATGATCAATAGTCACACAGAATACACATTCATTAACTTTAAACATCATATGGTCACACTTATTAACACTTTTGGTCACTTTATGGCTAGTTATATGAGAGTAAATACACTCCCAAAACCATGGTTTGTGTGACTAAATGTTACCAAAGGCCACACAAAAACCTAATTCATGTGGCAATTGGATGATCAATAGTCATAAAAAATACACATTCCTTGACTTTAAACAGCATATATGGTCACAGTTACTAACAATTTTGGTCACTTTATGGTTAGTTGTGTGTGACTAAATACCCAAAAGAAACATGCTTTAATTTGTGTGACTAAATGTTACAAAACGCCACACAAATATCAATTTCATGTTGCAATTGGATGAACAATAGTCACACAAAATACGCATAAATAACAGCTCAAACATTTTTTGTTTGCTTAATTAAGGTAAATTTATTAAGAAAGTGAGCCATAAAGGCAATGTTACATGAAACAACAACCAAACAAAACTATACAGCCATAACATAACACAAACACCTAAATACATTGGACAATTCCCCAGCTCTTATTACATAACATGGTTCACTTGGATTTTCGTATAACAACACCTCCACAGTCGGTTCG
This sequence comes from Artemisia tridentata subsp. tridentata, assembly GCA_021014915.2. Lineage (NCBI taxonomy): Eukaryota > Viridiplantae > Streptophyta > Magnoliopsida > Asterales > Asteraceae > Artemisia > Artemisia tridentata. Next base: position 381,597,518 of record CP139506.1, read on the forward strand.
ATAGTAGTCAGTTCGTGATTCGTTACCCAAGTCACGTCGATCCACACGTGGCAATATGTTATCATTGTGCTGGTGAATGACGGTAATAAATTCCTCATCGACTTCATCATACTTATCTTTGTAATTCTTGGGAGGTGTCTTAAACACAATAGACAATTTTTTATCTAACTGGTCTTGCACATAAAACACTTGTCGTGCTTGTGAGGCTAATATGAACGGATCAACCTTGTGGCCTAAATTATTCAGGTCAACCAATGTATACCCAAGAATAGTATCGCGTTTCACACCACCTTTGTGATTAACCCAATCACATTTGAAAAGAGGAATTTGCCTGTAACGGTAATCTAGCTCCCATATCTCTTGCAAAACCCCATAATAAAACGCTTGCCTTGTGGTTGCAACTTCTTTAGATATGTGCATATCTAATGCCTCAACACTAACCCCATTGTTCTGGTAAACTTTGCCTTCATGAAATTTCGTACGAAAGGTATACCCATTGATGATATATGCATCGTATTTCACTACGCTGGCGCGTGGTCCATATGATATCCACCTTACAGTTTCTGATACACTTTCTTTGTCGATGTTCAACTCTCTCTCAACCTGAATTTCATTACAAGTTGGAAGGATTTAGTATGGCATCCTAATTGCATTCCCAAACACACATTCATTCTATGTCTGGCAGTGAAAACTAAACTATGTATGGCAGTGAAAAAAAAAGTCAATTATAAATAGCATAAGATTAATTACCTCTTTGCGTAACCACTTAGCAAAAGATTTACTGTGTTCATTCTCCAGAAATGCCATTCGTTTACCCGGGTTTTGTGTTTTCAAAACTTGCTTGTGTCGCCTGAAACAATGTGTTTGATTATTATATTTGATAGATCATTTTAAGTAAGGAAATAGACATGTGTTATTAAAACTTACTCGATATACGGTACAATTTCATCTGTATTCTGTATTATATACAAATGTGCTTTCTGAAAGAGTTCCGCAGAAACTTCACTTGATTTGCCGGCCGACAATGGCTTTCCGTCCTCATTTTCATCAGTTTCATGTTTATCATGTGGGAGACCAATAGTTTCCATGGATTTATGATATTCGCTAAAAAACTCTATTGTTTCTTCCGCAATAATCTCCTCAGCAATGCATCCTTCTGGTCTATTCCTGTTTCGCACATGTCCTTTAATAACCTTCATACATCTTTCGAATGGATACATCCACCGAAAGCATATGGGACCACATAATTTGACCTCCCTAGTAAGGTGCACAGTCAAGTGTATCATAATATCAAAAAAAGATGGAGGAAAGAACTTCTCGAGTAGGCAGAGTGTCACTACCAGTTCTGCTTGCATATTATCTAGTTGTTGCGATATTATTTCTTTGCTACATATCGATTTAAAGAAAAAGCAAAACCTGATAATAGCATATCGTGTGGGTGGGTGCATGATTGAACGTATTGCAACGGGCAGAAACTCTTGCATTAACATGTGATAGTCATGCGATTTTAGGCCAATGAGCTTCCTATCCTTTAGGCTGACCAAACTAGAGAAATTTGAACAATAGCCTTGAGGTACCCTGATGTTGTGCAACGTATCACAAAAAATGTCTTTTTCAGCATTACTTAATGTGTAACCTGCTGGAGGTAGTGTTGTACCGTCTTGTTCTTGCCTAGCAAACAACTCTTGTTTTACCCCCAACTCAGCCAGATCCAATCGAGCATTCAGTCCATCTTTCGTCTTTCCTGGAACATGTAGCAAAGTTCCGACGAGGCTCTCAGCAACATTCTTTTCCACATGCATAAAATCAATACAATGTGGAACAGAATTATGCCTCCAATACCTAAGTTTTCGGTACCAAATGTTGAATTTCTTCCAATACTGTCACAACTCGTAAATTCTGGTCGTTTCCCGAACTTTTCAAATTTACTATTCATCAAACACTATTCATCATTTTACTATTCATCGTTTTTGAAGTCAGTTTGAGATATTGAGACGTCCTGCAAAATTTTTACTATTCACGAAACACTATTCACTCCCGGGAAAAGTTTGTCATTCATGCGTGAGTTTGCATATTTCAGTATACGTACGGTTATTGATATATTAAACGTTATCATAAGAGCAATTATTTTAATAATTGATCCGACAATCCCGACTATGGTCCTAACGTATTTTTACACTCGTTATAATGATATAAAAGTTATATCATTAATTTACCCGACGTTTTGAATTTATTTCATATACGTATCGATAAACGTTTATAACTACGACAGTTTTCAGTTATTTCAATCCGACAACTATTTACTCACCCGAGGCATGTGAAAAATGTAAATTTATAATTTTTACGACTTTCTTATATTCCATCTTGTTCAGTAAAAATTGATTTCTAGCAAACACGGTAACCAAAACTTACAACGTAACACGTTTTATACACTAAATGACTAACAATACACTTAATACTTCACTAAATCTCAAATATTATACACATATACACCTAAATACTTCAAGACTTTCTTGTAACAATGGTGAAATTACTAAAATACCCTCACTAGTAGATATTTACTTTCACAAACACATATAACTAAACATATATACTTTTTAGAAATCATTTTCACAAGGTTTTCTCTTCTCCTTCCTTCCCAAACCCACGGCCACCATATATAATCAAGGAAGATCCATAATTTTTCAAGTACAAGTCTCAAATTAATAGCCTAGAGTGTTCCTTTGTTGATTTCACAAATCATTCCAAGCTCGTAACAAGTTTTCATCCATCCAATCTTTCATAATCAAATCAAGTAAGCATATTTATTTTTCTTACATAATTTCATGCATCTCTTTTTGAGCTTATATACATGTCACAATGATCCTTGCAAGTTTCCATATGATTTATACCACTTTACAACTTTTTATTCAAGTATTTATAACTTTTATTGATTATTCTTGTGAAAACTAGAAACCCTAGGCTAATCCTCTAGTTTATTGATGTTTAGGACTCCATGACACCCTAAGAAGGTGTATGGTAGGATTAGAATAGATTTGTGGTGCATTGAAGTAGTTTAACAAAGATTTGAAACTAGAAAAATGAGTTTTATAACAAGTAGAAAACTTGCTGTCCATTTTTGCCAAACCCAGAAAATTCAGGGGATGGGTCGTATTTTTGGTCCTCATATTCAGAAAATACTTTCAAAAAAGAAACCGTAGCCTTTTGAATCACTAAAAGAGCCCTTACGACGAGAAAGTTATGATTTTTCCAAGTTTGCGACGAAACTTATAAATTTCTGGAAATTGATTGCTGATGAACAGTACTCTAAGGCAAATCTGAGTTTTAAAACTTGATCTAGCCGTCCCGACTTATCAAAAATATGTTAATATGTTGTCCCACGATTCCGGGGATATAAAGAACGTAGAAAACGAGCTTATAACGAAAAAGATATACCCGTTTGAATTCCGACAAAACTTATATAGTTTTGACAGCTTTTGGCAAAATATTTACCAAGTGTTGAAACACAATATTTTTCAAGTAACGACGTTAGGAGCTATATTTCTTAACCATCGAGGCGCGTATGATAAAAAGTTAAACTAGACGACACCTAGCTATTGTTATAAGGTTTTCAAAAACGTCAAGTTTGATCACTAACACTCAACGTACAATAATTCACGACGGGTTTTATAAAGCTAATTGGACATATTTTTCACAAGTAAAGAAAAGTGTTTAACTACGCCGAAAACATAATATTTGCCAATAGAACACTAAAAGAGAATCATGGAACACCGATTCAATATATTTACATGAAAAGTAACTTATAACTTAACAAGTCGACAAAAGTGTACTTTTCAACGATAAACGTTACTTTCAAAAACTAAGTGGTATTGATAACGTACGTATATGCATGTGTAACATTGTTTCATTTCTTACATTAGCATCATCTCCTTCATAATAGGTCACGGTTAGAGACCGAGCCTCATTCCATCATATTCACTATTGTCGTTGTTGCTATCATATAAGGTGAGTCATAGCCCCTCTTTTACTCTTTTTAATACTCGTTTTAAACTATTTGGGGGAGATACATGCATAAATACTTGTTTTGATACTTGAAACGTTTATACTTTTATACTACGCTAAGCTTTTAATACTCTTAGCAGAACTATGATATGTGCCTTAATGTGTAAATCTTGATTGTGTAATCTTTGAGCAATGTATATCTTTGAGCAACGTATATCTTTGAGCAACGTATATCTTTGAGCAACGTATATTCATGAGCAACGTATAAATTTGGGAAATGGCACCCAGTAGTCTATTATCTTTGGGAAATGGCACCCAGTAGTCTATTATCTTTGGGAAATGGCACCCAGTAGTCTATTATCTTTGGGAAATGGCACCCAGTAGTCTATTATCTTTGGGAAATGGCACCCAGTGGTCTAATATCTTTGGGAAATGGCACCCAGTGGTCTTTAATCTTTGAGCAGTGGCATGTATACATATTGTATGCACATATGTCTTAACCATACTATATATTAGCAGTGGGTTGTGAACACACAGGTTGCAAGTTTTGTATGGGCGGGACTTGGAACTGAGTGGATTCACGATGCCTTTGCTGTGTGATCTTTTCTATAGGCTTTATTCGTTTAATAACTCTATGAACTCACCAACCTTTGTGTTGACACTTGTAAGCATGTTTATCTCAGGTTAGTAAGGCGATAGCAGATGCTTGGAGCAGAGAGTCTTAGGGCATGCTTTTGGAGACTTTTGCTTTTATCGTTTACCATTCGATATACTTTAAAACTTATGTACTATTCTACTTTGGGATCTTTTGTTTTGTAAACTATGACTTTTATCTATTCGAATGGTAACTTTTCAAAACGTCTCATTTAGAGGTCGTTTTCTATATCTTGTACTTTGTGCCCTGAAGTAGCATCCCAATGACACTATCGTTCCGCTGCGATAATTTGGGGGTGTTACAGATTGGTATCAGAGACTTGGTTATAGAGAACTAGGTTGCTTTTAGAGCCTAGACTATAACTACATACATTTAGACTCTCCTCCCTATCGCCTTGCACTTTTCATACACGTACGCTTGCTGATAACTTTTTTTGTCTAGACCTGCGCTATTAGATATTTTATGGTACTCTTGAGAAACCGTTAGAAACTAGACTTCCCAGTGACTTTAGCACCTAAGGGAGAATCCTTTGTACTGAGCGTGACATTCCCTAGATACCCATTTAAGCAATGTCTACCACTGAGATATGTGTGCCTGGTGATATGTACACCTGTGAAAGGAAACATTTATAATTGTGGTGGCCAACATAATTATAAGTGCTTCACGACCCACGTGTACATGTGACTATGCTTACGTAGATCGGTGTTGGCACAACTTAGGAAACAACTGGTGGCGTGGTATTATGTATGAGGATGTTAAGTATAGACTTTGGATATTCAACGGTTTTCCCTCATCTCTGACGTTCACTAAATGTCCTTCCTCGCAGAAAATCATGGCACCAAGTAGAGTGACTCGTAGTTCTGGCCGAGGAGGCACAACACCAAGAGGTGGAAGGACTGGTGGACGTGGAGGTAGAGGAGGTGATAGCGGCATAGGTAATGACAGTAATGACGGCGGGAATCCTGATTTCTCCACTATTATCGCTCAACAGCTACAGAACTTGCTCCCCACTATAGTCACTCAGGTTGGCAATCATATGGATAATTTGGGAAATCACGGAAGCGGAATTAACAACACCAATGGTATAGGCCAGAATGGTAATGGCATCAACAACAATAGAACCGGATGCACATACAAGGAATTCTCAGCATGCAAACCAATAGATTTCAATGGTGTAGGAGGCGCGTTGGTGTATACTCGATGGGTCGAAAAGATGGAGTCGGTGATCGACATCAGTAACTGTGCAGCCCATCAAATGGTGAAGTATTCCGCATGCTTGCTGTCAGGAAAAGCATTGACATGGTGGAATACGCAGATTCAAGCTAGGGGTAGAGAGGCAGCTATAGGTATGACATGGGACGACTTTAAGGCATTACTGAAGGAGGAATACTGCCCGGACAACGAGATGCAGAAACTGGAGGATGAACTTTATCATCACTCTATAATAGGAGCTGGTCATGCAGCCTACACTGATCGATTCCATGAATTAGCCAGACTAGTTCCACATCTAGTTACCCCTGAGTCCAAGAGGATCGAGAGGTACATATATGGTCTTGTCCCAGAAATTCGTGGGACTGTGAAAGCAACCGAGCCGTCTACAATCCAGAGCGCAATACTGAGAGCAGGAACTCTCACGGATGAGATGGTTAGAAATGGAAGCTTGAGGAACAGTGATAAAAGGAAGGAAACAAGTGAGTCGAACAAGCAAGTGGGCACGATAGCTGACAACAAGAGGGCGAGGACCTTTGCGGCAACTGGTTCAGATCAGAAAGGTTATGCGGGTACACAACCTAAGTGTACGAAATGTAATTTTCATCACCAAAAGACTGCGCCCTGCCGTATGTGTGCAAATTGCAAACAGTCTAGTCATTTTACAACCCAGTGTAGAGAACCAGTAAATGTGGGCAATATGACGAACAACCAAAGGACATGCTATGAGTGTAACAGCCCAGATCACTTTCGGAACACCTGTCCTAAGTTGAAAAGAAATCTTAACCAAGGAGGCAATCGTCCAAACTTAGCATTAGCAATCGAAGGGCCCCGAGATGAGGCCATCGAGATTCCACCCGCACGTGGCAGAGCTTACTACTTAGGAAATCCTATCACCCAACACGTCCGCGATAGCATAACGGGTACATTCTCTTGAACAACTATCTTATTTTCGTAACACTTAAGTCTTAGTATAGGACTTATACACAACATCGACTAATCTGAGACCTAGCATCATTAACTTTAGTTATATTGATAGTAGTAGATTTGATTGGTGCAAGCAATTCCAAAATCGAGCCAATCTTTCAAAAGATTTTTTTTCAAGGATGTTGAATCCAGACAGATTGATTTTTAGCTTGATTCTAGTGACAGTTCTTGTCTGATGAGTTGCGAAAATCAAGCTAAAAGTCAAGTCATCACTCAAACCGATTTAGCCTAATCGCATGACAGTTCTTGTCTGATGAGTTGTGCGATTAAGTAAAGATCGGTTACCTAAAGGATTAACCTAAAGGAGGTCTTTTGAAGGCTATGCTCGAGTTTGGGAAGGTTTGCCTCATCAAATCTGACCGCGAGAACGTACGTATGTGGAACAAACAAGCTGAACTTCGGGACGAAGTTCCTTTTAGGGTGGGAGACTGTCACAACTCGTAAATTCTGGTCGTTTCCCGAACTTTTCAAATTTACTATTCATCAAACACTATTCATCATTTTACTATTCATCGTTTTTGAAGTCAGTTTGAGATATTGAGACGTCCTGCAAAAATTTTACTATTCACGAAACACTATTCACTCCCGGGAAAAGTTTGTCATTCATGCGTGAGTTTGCATATTTCAGTATACGTACGGTTATTGATATAATAAACGTTATCATAAGAGCAATTATTTTAATAATTGATCCGACAATCCCGACTATGGTCCTAACGTATTTTTACACTCGTTATAATGATATAAAAGTTATATCATTAATTTACCCGACGTTTTGAATTTATTTCATATACGTATCGATAAACGTTTATAACTACGACAGTTTTCAGTTATTTCAATCCGACAACTATTTACTCACCCGAGGCATGTGAAAAATGTAAATTTATAATTTTTACGACTTTCTTATATTCCATCTTGTTCAGTAAAAATTGATTTCTAGCAAACACGGTAACCAAAACTTACAACGTAACATGTTTTATACACTAAATGACTAACAATACACTTAATACTTCACTAAATCTCAAATATTATACACATATACACCTAAATACTTCAAGACTTTCTTGTAACAATGGTGAAATTACTAAAATACCCTCACTAGTAGATATTTACTTTCACAAACACATATAACTAAACATATATACTTTTTAGAAATCATTTTCACAAGGTTTTCTCTTCTCCTTCCTTCCCAAACCCACGGCCACCATATATAATCAAGGAAGATCCATAATTTTTCAAGTACAAGTCTCAAATTAATAGCCTAGAGTGTTCCTTTGTTGATTTCACAAATCATTCCAAGCTCGTAACAAGTTTTCATCCATCCAATCTTTCATAATCAAATCAAGTAAGCATATTTATTTTTCTTACATAATTTCATGCATCTCTTTTTGAGCTTATATACATGTCACAATGATCCTTGCAAGTTTCCATATGATTTATACCACTTTACAACTTTTTATTCAAGTATTTATAACTTTTATTGATTATTCTTGTGAAAACTAGAAACCCTAGGCTAATCCTCTAGTTTATTGATGTTTAGGACTCCATGACACCCTAAGAAGGTGTATGGTAGGATTAGAATAGATTTGTGGTGCATTGAAGTAGTTTAACAAAGATTTGAAACTAGAAAAATGAGTTTTATAACAAGTAGAAAACTTGCTGTCCATTTTTGCCAAACCCAGAAAATTCAGGGGATGGGTCGTATTTTTGGTCCTCATATTCAGAAAATACTTTCAAAAAAGAAACCGTAGCCTTTTGAATCACTAAAAGAGCCCTTACGACGAGAAAGTTATGATTTTTCCAAGTTTGCGACGAAACTTATAAATTTCTGGAAATTGATTGCTGATGAACAGTACTCTAAGGCAAATCTGAGTTTTAAAACTTGATCTAGCCGTCCCGACTTATCAAAAATATGTTAATATGTTGTCCCACGATTCCGGGGATATAAAGAACGTAGAAAACGAGCTTATAACGAAAAAGATATACCCGTTTGAATTCCGACAAAACTTATATAGTTTTGACAGCTTTTGGCAAAATATTTACTAAGTGTTGAAACACAATATTTTTCAAGTAACGACGTTAGGAGCTATATTTCTTAACCATCGAGGCGTGTATGATAAAAAGTTAAACTAGACGACACCTAGCTATTGTTATAAGGTTTTCAAAAACGTCAAGTTTGATCACTAACACTCAACGTACAATAATTCACGACGGGTTTTATAAAGCTAATTGGACATATTTTTCACAAGTAAAGAAAAGTGTTTAACTACACCGAAAACATAATATTTGCCAATAGAACACTAAAAGAGAATCATGGAACACCGATTCAATATATTTACATGAAAAGTAACTTATAACTTAACAAGTCGACAAAAGTGTACTTTTCAACGATAAACGTTACTTTCAAAAACTAAGTGGTATTGATAACGTACGTATATGCATGTGTAACATTGTTTCATTTCTTACATTAGCATCATCTCCTTCATAATAGGTCACGGTTAGAGACCGAGCCTCATTCCATCATATTCACTATTGTCGTTGTTGCTATCATATAAGGTGAGTCATAGCCCCTCTTTTACTCTTTTTAATACTCGTTTTAAACTATTTGGGGGAGATACATGCATAAATACTTGTTTTGATACTTGAAACGTTTATACTTTTATACTACGCTAAGCTTTTAATACTCTTAGCAGAACTATGATATGTGCCTTAATGTGTAAATCTTGATTGTGTAATCTTTGAGCAATGTATATCTTTGAGCAACGTATATCTTTGAGCAACGTATATTCATGAGCAACGTATAACTTTGGGAAATGGCACCCAGTAGTCTATTATCTTTGGGAAATGGCACCCAGTAGTCTATTATCTTTGGGAAATGGCACCCAGTAGTCTATTATCTTTGGCACCCAGTAGTCTATTATCTTTGGGAAATGGCACCCAGTGGTCTAATATCTTTGGGAAATGGCACCCAGTGGTCTTTAATCTTTGAGCAGTGGCATGTATACATATTGTATGCACATATGTCTTAACCATACTATATATTAGCAGTGGGTTGTGAGCACACAGGTTGCAAGTTTTGTATGGGCGGGACTTGGAACTGAGTGGATTCACGATGCCTTTGCTGTGTGATCTTTTCTATAGGCTTTATTCGTTTAATAACTCTATGAACTCACCAACCTTTGTGTTGACACTTGTAAGCATGTTTATCTCAGGTTAGAAAGGCGATAGCAGGTGCATGGAGCAGAGAGTCTTAGGGCATGCTTTTGGAGACTTTTGCTTTTATCGTTTACCATTCGATATACTTTAAAACTTGTGTACTATTCTACTTTGGGATCTTTTGTTTTGTAAACTATGACTTCTATCTATTCGAATGGTAACTTTTCAAAACGTCTCATTTAGAGGTCGTTTTCTATATCTTGTACTTTGTGCCCTGAAGTAGCATCCCAATGACACTATCGTTCCGCTGCGATATTTTGGGGGTGTTACAAATACGCACCGTTTTGTCCGTTTACTTGGCTTGAACAACCCTCTTCGTCTGTTGTGTTTCTTTTATGCTTTTTAATCTTCCCACCTCTGCCTCCCGTATGTTCTTGGTTTTCTGATGCATTATTGTTTGTTCGTTTTCCTTTTCCCCATTTATTTTCAATATGTTGTACCTCGTTGTATATTTGTTCCCCGGTCATTGGAGTTGGAGCCGGGAGAAAATCTGGTTGTCCATTAAATGCCTTCCTTTGCCTTCTGAACGGATGGTCATATGGTAGATATCGTCTGTATCCAACATAACTTTGCTTCGACGAGGCAAAAAGTCTAACACAGTTTGTATCTTTCCCGCAAACCACACAACCTTTGAATCCACTGTACGGGCATCCACATAGTGTACCAAGTGCAGGGTAATCATTTATTGTCCATAACACAACGGCACGTAGCTTAAAGTAATCTTTTGTGGATGCATCATATGTATGAACCCCTTTTTCGAATAAGGTATGCAGATCATCTACCAACGGTTCTAAAAACACATCGATATCATTTCCCGGGTATCCCGATATTAATACCGAAAGATTGATAAACTTTCTTTTCATACACAACCATGGAGGAAGGTTGTAAATGACAGTTACAACTGGCCATACACTGTGATGCCTATTTCCCGTGTGTACGTCAACCCCATCAGCCGATATTCCCAGCCGTATATTTCTTGGATCTTCAGCAATTTCCGGTAATTTTTCATCTATGGTACGCCATGCCTGTGAATCTGCGGGGTGACGTAACACACCGTCGGTTATCCTCCGTGTGGCGTGCCATCTTAAATCTTCTGAAATTCTTTCTATCTTAAATAGTCGTTGCAGTCTTGGTATAATTGGAAAGTACCACATTACCTTTGCTGGAATGTTTTCGTACACTTTATGTGTCTTCTTATCCACCTTCCATCTTGATGTCCCACAAGTTCGACACACAGTCAAATCCTTGTCATCTTTCTAGTAAAGAAGGCAGTTGTTGATACATACATGTATCTTTTTGTATCCTGAACCCATCAACTTCACAACTTTTTTGGCTTGATATGTTTTTTCCACCATTTCGTTACCAGCAGGTAGCATCTTTTTTAATAATCCTAGTAATTCAGTAAAGAACTTATCAGAACATCCGTACTTACCCTTTAAGTTAAGTAGTTTAACTATTGCGAACATCTTTGTGAAGTCGGGACATCCTTCGTAAAGAGGCTTCTCTGCATCTAATAATAGTTCTTGAAACTTGACAAGGTCATCCTCTGATTCAAAATTATCTTTTGTAGCGTTAACCATATCTACCGTTGCTGGGCCATCTGTTGGAATATATGAAGCAAAATCCGTGTCGTCAACAAATTCTGTTGTAGCGTCAACAGGTTTTGGGGAACTTTTTGATGGCTCATCCTTCTCTCCATGTTTGGTCCACTTTATGTAGGTTAGATCAATCCCATTCCTGAATAAATGCCACTGCACTGCCTCCACTGTTTGGTTTATGTGGTTACAACAGTTTGTACACGGACATGGCATTTTAAGATGAAGTTTATTAACTCGTGGGTCGATGTTCCCCATCTTACGCAAGTTGTCTACTGCATAATTAATAAACGCCTGTACTCCATCAATATAAGATTTGGTGGTCCTTTTAGTTACCATCCAAGTCTTGTCCATGTTTATAAATGTGGTCCCTGCAGGCAAGTTTAAAAGACAGCCCAAGTTATTGATGAGTATAGAAGACAAAATGAAACTCCAATTGATGAGCATAAAAAATAAAAAGACAGTCCAAGTAATGAACATATATAAAAGATGGAATGTGGTATTGAATTATGCTAATAATTTAATGAAGTCTAATGAAACAGTTCCTAAAGGGGTGTTTGGGTCAAGGAGGGATAACCAATTAAGAAGCTAAATTCTTGTTCCATGTTCATGTAGTAAAAGGCTTTACAGGGTTACTTATATTGTAAAACCAATTAACTATCTACATTTACCAAGAAAGTGACATAATTTACAAGAGGTTATCGTCTCAAAACAAATGTTGAATTACCTAATATGGTTATAACTGTAGGGGTACGTATATATTTTTGTTAGAACGATTAATACAAAACAAACATAACAATACTTACCAGTGGTGACGGGTGTGGTGGGTCTATGACAGGAGAGTTGTGGTGGTGACGGGATTTGTGGTGATATGAGAGGTATTCTTGGCTGTGATAGGAGGAGTTTTGAAATTTTGTTGATTAGTTTAGAATGGGATTGATGAAAACTTTGGGGGAATACATTCAAATTTTTACAAAATTTACAAAAAATTTCACGAAAATATTGGAGGGAATGTAGCTTTAGCCACGTTTAACAACTAGTAGCAAAGGTTATAAACAAGTTTCTTAAACAAAAAGTGCAAAAAAAAAATATAACAAAAAAAAAAAAAAAAAAAAAACATATAAAGTTATTAAAGGTGGGCACGTTAATTTTGACAATTGAGAAGGCCATAAAATCAGTAAGTCATTAGTACTATGATGAATACTATGTGATACTGTCTTTAGGGTCTCTTTAGGTTATATGATACGTTTGCGTCTGTGTGTACACGTTCTCGCCCGTTTTGTCATGCTTTAGTCCGTTTCTACACGTTTTTTGTCCGTTTCCGTCCTTTTATAGCCGTTTTCATATATTTTAGACGTTTTCCTCCGTTTTCATACGGTTTTGCCTATTTTACACACTATCCTACATTTTCTTACGATTCATACATTTTCTTACTTTCTCACACGTTTTATTCCCGTTTAGTCCGTTTTTTGACGTTAACGTCTGTTTGCATATGTCTTTATTTGGGTGGCGTTAGATAAGTTGGGCACGGTAAGTCGGTAACCCGACCTTTGTGAACTTTTTTCGTTTTATTCGTTTCGATACGTTTTCATACGTTTTATTACTTTTCGTACGTCTTTGACATTTTTTGTCAGTTTTTATACGTTTTCCCAGCATTTTAGAATCCCGTAAGTAGGGCTGTAACGAAACTGAACGTTTAGTGAACATTTAATAAACCATTTGGTAAAAGCTCGTTATTGTTCGTTTATTTAGTAATTAAGTTAACGAACATGAACAATATTTATGTTTGCGAACGTCCGATTTTCATTTAAATAATATAAATATTTTTTATTTATTATTTAAAATTTTTTTTTAAAAGAAATTTCATTTACTACCACTTTGACCCAAAAAAATTATGCGTGCATCTCCCATTTATATCTCACGTAAACTTTAATTCCGGCCATTTGGTTTCACAACAAAATTAAAACACCAACTAACACACACAGGCAACCAAAACGTCATCTCCAACTTGTCTGCACTACAACAGGTTAGGGTTTCATCTTTTTGATCAACATCAAAGTAAACTTTTTTATTTCCCTTTTTTATGAACTTGTTTGAAGTGATTTATGCCGAACTTGTTCATAATGTGTCGATCACTTTACCTTATATGTATTGATCTGATTAACTAATGTGTTCATGTTACTGTAGTTTAAACTCATTTGTGTGAAATGGTTATAAACATTATTTTAGTCATAAGAAGTTGCATGTAGGTTTCCCTCTCAAACACAGTTGATAGCCTAGAAATTAGAATCTAAGAATATGATACTTGCAATGTCAAGTCTAGTAACTTTGTTGATTAGTAATGAGATACCTTATTAGGGATTGTTGATTATTTAGGGGAAAATGTTATATATTGAATGGATTGAAGTTGTGGTATAAAATTGGTTATTTCTCTCACAAATAATCAGTTAATTAATCACTTTGGATATGCATTTGACTTATGTTTGTCAATTATAAGCAATGTATTACCTTTTTGGAATGACTGTTTTTCGGTCGGGTTGGGTTTGTATTTGCCTGTAGGAATGAGTTGGTTTCGGTCGGGTTCGGTTAGTGCTAGCCTGTAGGAATGAGTTGGTTTCGGTCGGGTTGAGTTTGTATTAGCCTGTAGGAATGAGTTGGTTTCGGTCGGGTTCGGTTAGTGCTAGCCTGTAGGAATGAGTTGGTTTCGGTCGGGTTCAGTTTGTATTAGCCTGTAGGAATGAGTTGGTTTCGGTCGGGTTCGGTTTGTATATATAGAATTACTTTAAAGGGAGAATGTTAAAGTATTTGTGTGTTGATCCATTTGGGTTCCATTAGCAAATTTTCATTAGCAAGTAAGGATGCAAATTTATAGGTTGCCAATTAACAAAAAATTAGACCCTCGCATAGTTTTTCGTTTATGATACATAAAGATTTTATGTGTGTTTGAATTTTATAGTATAAACAATGTATTACCTTAACATGTGCCCTGTTTTTGTGTAGAAATATGGCCGTTGAATTTGTGATAAGTTTAAACCAAAACACGTTTCCGGAGTCTCAGGTAATCTCACACATACGCCTTAATTACATTTTATACCATAAATGTTTGTATAATGAATGTCAAATAAATTATTGAAATGCTTTCAGGAACTACCATATGTCTACGCCGAATCATGTTACCATGGAAGGCGGGAGATTTACATCACAAGCGCTCAGCGGGTTCGTTTCATAGTACAAATAGAGACTGAAACTAACCGCCCCATTGTGCTGACAGGAGAGAGATGGAGAACGCTTGCTTTGGAAAACCTGAGTCGGGCTGTTAGGATGTTGCATTTCGTTGAGGAAGGTGATGACTGCTTCTTTGTTACCGGATACACTCAAGACGGAGCTGAATTTGGTGGCTACCACAGGAATGCCGGTCGGGTTTCAAGGTTCCAGTCTCGTGTTTTTTCCTTCTATGATCAGATCCAGGTATTAGAACTTCATAATTTACTAATCTTATGTCAAACATGTGATTTCATAAGTCAATGAATATTAAATTTTAATGTACTTATAAGGTTACTCTTAAAATTTATTTGCAGACACTGCCAGTTGCATTCCTTGGTGGCTTAGGTAATGCACAGCAGATTAGAATCAAAGTAGACAGGGAAAACTTTGATGTTGGTTTGAATGCTGTTGAAGCGGGAGGAGCCAACGGGCAGCTGCTGTATGAGTTGGACCCCGATGATTGGAACAAGCTTGAAGAATCTGTTGGTTTAAAAGCTGGAATGATTCTCATCTTCACAAGGAAGCGCGCACCAAAGTTTTTGCTTACCGACTTCAGTCGTGAAGGTAGTCTAACTACAGCCGCGCATTTCCTTTGTGCCACCAGCTTGCTACCTGATCAGCCCGGTTTGTTATTGACCGAAAGAGGTAAAAATTTACGAAATACTTTCATACTACACGTTATATCTGTCAGTGATTTATCTAGTGATTATAACTAAAATTCTTTATAGATGACAATCGCTTGAAGCATATTTGCCAATGGCCTTCACATCAAGACCACTTTGGTGAAGGTCATGCATTCTATAAGAGATTGTCAACAATTCAAGTGAATCAAGAACTTGTACGTATCTCAGCATTCATAGATATTCTTTACTTTTGTTTAATTAGTTGGAACAAACTATATACTTACTAGTAATTTGAACTGCAGGATATCCCGGCAGATTTCCTGTTGCAGCATCCTATCCACCCATACCGGAAGGTCCTCATGAGACATCGTGGTGTCGAATGTTTCATGAGTATGACGATGAAGCCCCACAAAGCCGATCCTGAGATGCCCGGTGGTGTGACTGTCTATGGGATGTGGAGGAAGTTTGCCGCTGATTGCTCTTTTGCAACAAACAAGCTCATCAGGTTCAAGTTCATGTATTTCAATGTTGATGTCAGTGGTGGTGATCATTTGCAAGACTCTGTGTATCCCGTGTTTCATCTGTGCTAACTTCATTGGATGTGTCCAGCTTCGAACAATTTCTGCTTCATTTGAACTCAAACAATATTTATTATATTTTTTGTTAGTAAATACCCCCTTAAGTATATAATTTTTTGGCAGTGATGTGTGTTGTCAACATGCATTCATTGGGGGTATTTTACTTATGATATATTACTAAATTTGAACAATATTAGTACTGTTATACGTTAGTTAAGTTGAACAATTAGTGTTAATTAGTTACTTTCAACAATTATGGAATCTAATATAACTCTACTTTTATGAATATGCATGTAATGTAATTTAGTATGTCTTATGCAATCTTGTTAAACTGACATAATTGACATGTTATCTGAAAACAAAATGCTCAATCTTAAACCAATTAACTATCCACAAATTTTTTGATTAGTATTGGGATGGGGTTGATGACATTTTTTGGAGGAATAAAATTAAATTAGGCACATTACCAAACTGCTTCTTAAGTCATATTGGAGGGAATTGACAAATATATTTGTAGAACATATTGGAGGGAAAGTTTAAAAATATCTTATCAAAAAGTTTTTCTTAAAAAACATAAAAAGGGAAGCTGGGAAATCAAGGGGAACCATAGGCTCGAACCCGAGACCTCACCAGCCTCAACCTTTTGAACGCCTCAACACACCACACCCCTACCACTTGCCCTTGGGACTTCTTCATTTAATATCTTACATTGTTTTGTATATAAACAAACTTTTTAGGCTGTTAGCTTATTTCTCCTTTTAAGCTTATTACAACTTATTTAAATAAGTTGGTTTGTCACTTTTATTTTTGCTTCAAACTTAAATACTTTAAGTAGTTATTGCACATTTTTCTTGTGTATTCTTAATCAGTTTACTATTTTTTATCATTTAATTACTTAAAATTAGTTTTTAATTATTAAAAAATAAAATAAAAGTCAAAAAAATAAAATTATTTTTCCTAAAATTATTTTTAGTCATTTAGGACTTAAGAAAAGTTAATTTGCATTTCTAGGCTTTAAATTACAAATTACTATTTCCCCGCCTATTAGAATCCTGTGAGTAGCTAGGACTGTAAACGAACTGAACGTTCATTGAACATTTCATGATTTGTTTGGTAAAAGTTCGTTAATGTTCGTTTATTTATTAACTTAACGAACATGATCAATATTTTACATTAGCTCAGTTAAAACGACTCGGGAATATCTCAGGGAGAGAGCATCTTGACCATTTGGTCGGGTTTTTGATAACATAATATTATACATACGTACTATTCATTGAATCATGTCGTAACATGACACCCTAAACAACTATAACCCAATGCCCATATGATGTCAAATACCCATTAATGAATGTGACCAGTTATAACCTACTACCCATGACCCACCATGTGAATTAGCCATTATCACCGGTCATCCATGGGTTGCATAGACTTGGTATGTGTATAGTTATATTGTGAAGGTTATATGAAGTGTGTTAAAGTTATTAAAGGTGGGCACGTTAATTTTGACATTTGAGGAGGCCATAAAATCAGTAAAGTCATATGTACTATGATGAAGACTGTGTCATACTGTCGTTAAGGTATCTTTAGGTTATATGATACGTTTGCGTCCGTGTGTACACGTTTTCGTCCATGTTTACACGTTATCCCCCGTTTTGTCATGGATTACTCGTCTCTACACGTTTTTATCCGTTTTCGTAGGTTTTTGTCATTTTCATGTTTTTCATACTTTTTCCTCAGTTTTCCTACGTCTTATAATTCTTAGTCGGTTTTTATACGTTTTAGTCCGTGTTTACACGTTCTCGCCCGTTTAATCATGTTTTAGACCGTTTCTACATGTTTTATACGTTTTCCTCATTTTTCATACCGTTTTGTCTGTTTTATACATTATCGTACATTATCTAACGTTTCATACCTTTTCTTACTTGCTTACACGTTTTCTTCCCGTTTAGTCCGTTTTTGTCCGTTTTTGCCCGTTTACGTCTGTTTTCATATGTCTTTACACGTTAATGTGTTTAACGACCCGAATTAAAAAGAAAACACATTTAATAAAACCGAACTAATCGACCAACCCAATAACCGAACCGATAAAGAACCCTAATCTATAGTGATATATACTTTGAAAGAAGGAGGACTTAGTTTGCCATTTCATATACTTTTACACACGGTTTCCATAGTGTTTCATCATCATCTTTATACTCTAACTAGTAAGTAACGTCTCTCCTCGATCAAATAACCGCCGTCTGAAAACCAAACGTCATGATGGTTCCCGTACCACTAGTTTTAATCACGCCCCTGTTCACACCTCTAATCTCCACCACAAACGTCCCCTATATAAATCACTCTTCCCCATTCTCCTTCCATATCACTCTTCTTCAACAAGTTTTATCAAAAATCCGATCATTATCCTATAACACCAAATATCTTTATCAATGGCAGCACCAAACGGTCCCAACCAACTTGCAAGGCGTGTGATTGACGACCTCATCGATTTTAGTGGGGAGACTGAAGTGGACAAGTATATGGTGTTCTTCAAGCAACAACAAATATCCAACCTCCGTGGCTTTATCAATAGGCTGCACGAAGAGGCCGCCACAGCCAGGAATGAGATTGCCCAGATCACTGCTCTCATTGCTGAGATGGAAGCCCTAAGACATGAGGATGATGTGTATCATGACCACTTGATTGATATCAGGGCTGACAGGGAGGCTACGAGGAGGAAGCTGGAGGGGCTGGAAGAACTCATTACGGATGCTGGGGAGCAAATAGAGATCAAGGAGCAGGAGGTTTATCAGTTGTCTGGTTGAAGGGTTGGCTGGCTATGGATGTGGTGGTTTCTTTTGCTAAGTTTCATCTTTTTTAGTTTTATGTCAATTTGTGTTGGTTTTGTATATCTGTGAATTCTTTGAACAATGTTAAGTGTCATGGTTTGTATCAAATGGTATCTGAAGTAGTGATGAACAATGTAGTATCGTTTAATCAACAATGTATGGAATTATTATTAATGAAAATTATGGTTAAGGTTCTTGTCTATGTTGTGTTTTTAATTCTTGTCTTGTATATATTCCTATGCAACTACGGTAGTTAGCTAAGAAATTCATTATATGAATTTGGTTATAGTAAAGAAAGTGAATTGAGGTGTTCAATTGGTATGTGTTGCTCTGTTTTTGTCTGTGCTTGCTTAGAATCAATCTCAAAGTGGCCTGTTGGGGCATTTGAATGTCCTGTGCAACCCATAACTTGTCGAAATAGCTGATATTTGATGAATTTTCATTTGCCAGTTTATTGACCTCATGATCTGAAGTTTGGTGCGCAAACTATTTGCTAGCTAATCTTTCATCCTGTATTTTTATTTTATTTTTGTGAATTTTATTTTACCACTTTTCATGGCCTTAAACTTACAAACTTGAGCCTATGCTGCCCTGCACCTGACAAGTGGTTTTTTCACCCTAGATTCATAAGCCTATATTTTGATCATACCTTGAGCTCATAGTTTGTAATTTGGTATTTTAGAAAGCGTCTTTGGCTGTCTTGTTTGATCCAAGCTTGTTGTGGACTGTATAGCTTATTTACTAAACTTATTTTGACCTTTTTCTTGCCCCCATAACATCACAGCTGATTAAGCTAAGTGATCACTACTCATATTGTTTGATTCTTGTTCAAAGTTGTTTAGGCTCATTGATTGTTGCTATTAGCTCGTGTTTGTTCATTTGTATGCGCCATGTGGTGATTTTTGTGTTTATGCAGTTATATGTGTGTTTGGGACAGCGGGTTTGAAGTTATATGGGTGTTTGGGACTGTGTGTAAGCACAATCTCTGTCATGAAAAGTTATATGGGTGTTTTGGAGCCAAAATTTTAATGAAATGTTTAAATTCTTAATTAAAAATTTTGGAGCCAAATTTTTTGTGAAATGTTTAAATTCTCAAACAAAAATTTTAAAATTAACTCTGGAAATTGTGATTTCCTTAAATGAAAAACTGCCCCATCATATGCCCTACTTTTTCTCCAAAAAATCAGCCTTCATTCAAAACATTAAAACAATAACTTTTTAAACCATTATTCACCAATTTAGTTTACTATTTTTCTTTTACACATTGCTTCAGACGAATCATGGAAACCCAAAAGATTGATCATGATAATATTGATTTTTCTGATAATGAAAATCCTGACCACACTTTGGGATATGAATCGGAGCAGTTTTCTGATGATGGTGAAGGTGATAACAACCAATCAAATGGTTATGTCAAAAAGAGGGGCATAACCAGGTTAGCAAAGTTTCGAAGGGAATATGGAAAAGCAGGTGGAGAGAAGCTCAGTGTAACCTTCGATGGTATGAATAGGATATCAGGAAAACACCGAGCATTGTTTTCTAGTTTTTTGGGAGACTTGGTTCGTGAGCATGTAGGTGTCAGGATTCTATCCTGGAAGAAGGTTGATTCAGAAGCAAGAGACAAATTGTGGGACGAAATCACGGTAAACCTATACTATTTTTTAACCCAGTAATATAGCATGAAATATATACGTAGCATTTACATTATGTGCAACTAATTAGGAGCATTGTGTTAATCTTTGCAGCGATTTTTTGATGTTGACTTGACAGCCAGAAGGATGTTAATGAATCGTCTTGGTCAACTTCTACGCAATTTCAGAAGGAAATTGACACAAAACTACATATTGCCCAACCTAGAAACACCTTCTAAGCTAAATGAAGTCCCGACTAACTACGATGCAATTTTAACAGCCGATGATTGGGTCAATTTTGTAAATTATACACAAAGCGATGAATACAAGGTGTTAAATAGTAATTTTTTATTCAAGTTCAAGCATTTGCTGTTTCCATATATATTAGTTCTATAGTATATCAGCATTACTACATCTAAACGCCTTATGATTTTGTGTTGCAAGGTGAAATCAGCTGCAACAAAAGTGGCGCGTTCCAAGTATCTTTATCAGCATAGAATGGGACGAGGTGGATACGCCCATGTGATAGATCAAATGGTAACTTGAAACATTTGCACTTAATAGCATCATACTTGCGTTTATATTGGTTTATATTACGTGTGTATGCATTTGATGTTTATAAGATCGATCGTAAAGAAATTGAACCAGATGAAGAACCACCGCGTACCACGCTGTGGTTGACAGGAAGGAAGAACAAAGACGGAGATTTTTACGATGATGATACTAGAGCCGTGGGAGAAAAAATTGTAAGTTTTACTGCATATTTTATTATAATGTTCATAGTGGGGCTAAAAAGTCTTCTTGCTTATATTAAAGTGGGATCAACATATAATAACCTATTTCCCATATTGTGTGTGCAGAAAGAAACGGAGGACAAGATCAAACAAGGAACCTTGAAGGTTGATCATGGCAGTGATGCCATGACAGTTGTATTAGGTAAGGAAAAGGGAGGATATGCGAGAGGAGTGGGAGGTGGAGTAACCTACAGGAGGTATTTTGATCTGCCTCGAAACAAACAACCATCTGATGAAAGAGTGGTGTTACTTCAAAGTGAACTTGAGAATGAGAGACGCCAACGTCAAGAAAAAGATGCGGTAATCCAGGATTTGATGAAGCAATTGGCTGCACAAAAGGGGCAGTCGAACTCAACGTCAACTCCATTGGCATCAACTCCATTGACGTCAACTCCATTGGCAACAACTCCATTGACGCCAAGTCCATTGACACCACCAGAAGTAACATTCCATCTTTTATTGACCCTTTTAAAAACTGCTGCAGTCTTCTTAAACACTTTATATTGCAGGTGTCTCCGGTGAACATTAATCATATAAACAGCAGTGCTGATGCGGATGCCGGAATACGTGTTTCTGGATGTGAGAAAGTTGCGAGCATTCAGAAGTCTAACGGACTATCAACGTTGGAAAAGGAAAAGGAAACAAGTGTAAGTAATAAAACTTCCACATGTGATTTTTGAAATCTACATGCATGTCTTATTTACTGTGTTTTATATGTATAGGTAACTGTTAAATCTATCGCATCTAAGAAAACGACTAGAGGAAAACGAAAGGATGCACGTCAAGCTTCCCAATCACAAGAAGATGAGTCTTCATTACTAGTACTACCACAAGTATGTATTTAAACATGTTCATATATTATTTTGTTTAACTAATTTCTGATACATACATGCAACAAATCATTTTTTTAGGTAATTAAGTGCAAACTGTGGCACTAAAAGAGAACAACTATTATTGCTTTGGGCAGCGTATACAAGAGTGATGGAAAACAAATGCTTCATAACAAACCACTCCCCAAGGATTGCTACAAAGTGTCTATTGATAAATCCTTACAGGATGCAGCTTGCATACCGGATGTAGGAGGTAACGGTTTCAAAACAGTTATGCAGGCAGTAGGTGGTTTTTATGCATGGCCAAAGGAGCAAGTGATTTTGGAAGATCAGGTACATACATGCATGTGTTTTATCAACCTACATATATATATATATATATATATATATATATATATATATATATATATATATATATATATATATATATATATATATATATATATATATATATATATATATATATATACATATATATATAATTTCTCATATTTAATTCAGTATTTGATACACCCGGCTTTTTGTTTCCTACAGGCAACACCACCAAGTACCATACAAATGATTAGTGAGCATAACAAAGTTCCACCTAAATTAACAGGGAAGCGCAACTACGTCTCTATTGAATCCATGAAAAGTGAAGCTGCTCAGAAGATCAAGACTCAGAAGTCGTTAAATTATTGAGAATTTTATTATTTACGGCATTACAATTTTATATACATTCCAATTTTATTGTATTTGAATTTGTTTTGATATATATATATATATATTGATTTCTTAAATGTGACTAAAAGATGCATATAGTCACTATTATTAACACTGTTGGTCACTGTTTAATTAATTCGTTGTGTGACTAAATGTTACAAAAGGCCACACACGCATACAATTCATGTGGCCATTTGATGATCAATAGTCACACAAAATACAAATTTCTTCAATTTAAACGGCATATGGTCACACTTATTAACACTTTTGGCCACTTTATGATTAATTGTATGTGACTAAATACCCAAAAGAAACATGATTTGTGTGACTAAATGGTACAAAAGGCCACACAAACATACAATTCATGTGGCCATTGGATGATCAATAGTCACACAAACCACAAATTTCTTCACTTTAAACACCATATGGTCACACTTATTCACACTTTTGGCCACTTTATGCTTAATTGTATGTGACTAAATACCCAAAAGAAACATGATATGTGTGACTAAATGGTACAAAAGGCCACACAAACATACAATTCATGTGGCCATTGGATGATCAATAGTCACACAAACCACAAATTTCTTCACTTTAAACACCATATGGTCACACTTATTCACACTTTTGGCCACTTTATGATTTATTGTATGTGACTAAATACCAAAAAGAAAACTGCTTTGTGTGACTAAATGTAACAAAAGGCCACACAAAAAATAAATTCATGTGGCCATTGGATGATCAATAGTCATACAAAACACACATTTCTTCACTTTAAACACCATATGGTCACACTTATTCACATTTTTGGCCACTTTATGATTTATTGTATGTGACTAAATACCCAAAAGAAAAATGCTTTGTGTGACTAAATGTAACAAAAGGCCACACAAAAATAAAATTCATGTAGCCATTGGATGATCAATAGTCACACAAAAACACACATTTCTTCACTTTAAACACCATATGGTCACACTTATTCACACTTTTGGCCACTTTATGATTTATTGTATGTGACTAAATACCCAAAAGAAAAATGCTTTGTGTGACTAAATGTAACAAAAGGCCACACAATAATAAAATTCATGTGGCCATTGGATGATCAATAGTCACACAAAACACACATTTCTTCACTTTAAACACCATATGGTCACACTTATTCACACTTTTGGCCACTTTATGATTTATTGTATGTGACTAAATACCCAAAAGAAAAATGCTTTGTGTGACTAAATGTAACAAAAGGCCACACAAACATACAATTCATGTGGCCATTGGATGATCAATAGTCACACAAACCACACATTTCTTCACTTTAAAGAACATATGGTCACACTTATTCACATTTTTGGCCACTTTATGATTAATTGTATGTGACTAAATACCCAAAAGAAACATGATTTGTGTGACTAAATGGTACAAAAGGCCACACAAAAACCAAATCTATGTGGCAATTGGATGATCTATAGTCACACAAACCATACATTTCTTCACTTTCAACACCATATGGTCACACTTATTAACACTTTTGGCCACTTTATGGTTAATTGTATGTGACTAAATATACAAAAAAAAATGCTTCGTGTGACTATAAGAGTTTTTGGTCACACAAAGCTGATTAATCCAACTAAAATTGTACCTATTTAGTCACACATTTTAACGTTTTGGTTACTCTTTTGTAAGTAAGACTAAAAAGAACCAAAACATGTGACCGTAGGTACCCTATGGTCACACCACCTTTAGTCACACACACGAAAAAAACCATGTGTGACTATATGTATATCGTCACACATATTTGGTGTAACCAATTCCACTTTTTGTTCTAGTGTAAGTAAATTAATGAACAACTTAGAAAACTCTGATTGCTTCAGTAATACCCATAAGATCCATGTTGAAGCAAATCATTAATATAAGCGAGGTCAGAAAGTCTGAAATCAAGAACCCATAGTAGCAACAATACAACTAAACTTCATGACCAGATTTAGGGTTTAGTGAATAACCCAAGTTTTCACGATGACACTTTGAAGTGTTGCGAAAACCCTAAAAGCACCAAAAACTGATCATACACATCCACAGCTGCTTTCTTTCATTAATTTAAGACACCAAACATCATATAACCAACTTCCATTATGAAGTAAATCGAATAGAACCAAATTCAGGAAGTTGAAACAAGAAAACTGTTGTTTCTTAAATTTACCACACAAGCTACTACTAGTTAACCACTAATTAATCCTAGATCTAGAGAGAGAAAGCTAGAGAGAGAAAGAGAGTGGAAGATTGATTCAACATAATAATGAAAGTTTAGCACTCAATCAACCAACCCTCTCCCTTGGATGGGAGGGGGTATTTATAGTTATTACATTGTCTTGGGCTTTTAGCCCTTATTACATAATTAATTAACTAAATG